>JAIUZE010015572.1:0-31734 GCA_022085475.1 Heliosperma pusillum
TGAGTTGTTGTCAGTTTAAGTGAACCTAGTCTAGCATCCATCAAAACTTGTAAACCTTAGTAGTTTACACTCCAAATTGGTATCAGAGCTTTGGTTGAGAGTCTCAGTGAGTTCATTTTCCCTAACTACATTTAAAAACACAAAAATAGCCCAATGAGTGAAGAGAGACTGGCAGGAGTAGAAGCAAGGATGGAGGATCTGGCTGGGATTGTAACCACCCTAACCAAAACCCTGGACCAGGTAATAGGCAACCATTTGCTTGCTGGAGGAAGAGGCAGAGGACGTGGAAGAGGCCAAGGAGGAGGCAGAGGAAGGCCACCTGATGATGAAGAGTATCCAGACTCAGATGACTCAACTAGAAGCAGAGCTTCCATCCACAGGCCCATAGACAAGCATCTTAAGGTAGATATCCCTGAGTTTTCTGGTAGTCTTAATCCTGATGATTTGTTAGAATGGCTAAGAGAAGTAGAAAGGATCTTTGAGTACAAAGGATATAATGATTCTAAGTCTTTTAAAGTAGCCATCCTTAAAATGAAAGGGTATGCTTCCCTTTGGTATGAAACCATGAAAGGGTTAAGGGCTAGGGAAGGGAAAGAACCCATCAAGTCTTGGACTAAACTGAAAAAGAAACTACTAGACAAGTTTGTTGCTAAGGATTACACCCAGGATCTGTTTATCAAATTGTCTAAGTTGAAACAAGGAGACAAACCTGTTGAATCTTACCTGAGAGAGTTTGAACAACTCATCTTGCAGTGTGATATAAATGAGAAACCTGAGCAAAGGATTGCTAGGTACTTAGAGGGTCTAGATAAGAGTATTGCTAACAAGGTCAGGATGCAACCTCTGTGGTCATTTGATGATGTTGTCAACCTATCTCTGAGAATTGAAAAGATAGGGAAGACTAAGCCTAGTACACCAAAACCTGTTAGGCCTTTTCAAACCAGACCTTACAATGGGTTGAGAACCATGGATACCCCTAGGACAAACCCCCACCTACCTTAGACAAGGGAAAGGGCATCATGGGTCAAAAGCCAAGCACTTCATTGACAGAGAATAGAATTAGGTGCTTCCAATGTCAAGGCTATGGACATTTCAGGAAGGATTGCCCTTCTAAGAAGACCTTAACTATAATGGAGGTTGAGGCTTGGGAGAAAGAAGGTCTAGTTGAATATGAAAGGGATGAGCTTGAGGTTGAAGAAGTGATGAGTGAGGAAGAAGAGTCTAGTCAGGAGGCAATAGTGGCACTCCCTGACACAGGCCACAGCTTGGTCCTATGGAGAGTAATGCATTCACAACAGATACCTTTGGAGGAGGATCAAAGGTCCCTCATTTTCAGAAGCAGATGTACCATACAAGGGAGGGTTTGTAACCTTATTATAGATGGAGGTAGTTGTACCAATGTGGCTTCTGTTACTATGATTGATAAGCTGAAGTTGAGCACTCAAGATCACCCTCACCCCTATAAGTTGAGATGGCTGAGTAAGGGAGCAGAGGTTAAGGTGGATAAGCAATGTATGGTCCCATTCTCCATTGGAAGTGTGTACAAAGATGAAGTATTGTGTGATGTGGTTCCAATGGATGCCTGTCACTTGTTATTAGGAAGGCCATGGGAGTTTGATAAAAGCTTCATACACCAAGGAAGAAGCAACACCTATTCCTTCAAGCATGGGAGCAGGAAGGTGACATTAGCCCCCTTGCCACCACACCAGAAGAGCTATGGATGTCCAAGTATGGCTGAGGATTTTAGTGGAGTTGTATTTCTATCTGAGTCAGCAATGGTCAAGGAGTGTAGTGAGGAGCAACCTATAGTAATGCTGCTATCAAAAGAAGTTCAGGAAGAGGAGTCTAAGGTGATCCCTGCAGATGTTAAGCCCCTCATTGATCCGTTCAAGGAAGTGTTTCCAGAGGAACTTCCTGATGGCTTACCCCCTTTGAGAGGGATTGAACACCAAATAGACCTTGTGCCAGGGTCTGTACTACCTAATAGACCAGCCTATAGATGTGATCCTAAGGCTACACAAGAGCTGCAGAAGCAAGTTGGAGAATTGATGAGTAAAGGGTTTGTAAGGGAGTCATTAAGTCTATGTGTTGTGCCTGCTTTATTGGTTCCTAAGAAGGATGGGACTTGGAGGATGTGCATAGATATCAGGGCTATCAACAACATCACAGTCAAGTATAGGTTCCCTATACCTAGGCTTGATGAAATGTTGGATGAACTGAGTGGCTCAAGGTTCTTTTCTAAGATTGATTTGAGGCAAGGTTACCATTAATTGAGGATCAGGGAGGGAGATGAGTGGAAGACAGCCTTCAAAACAAAGCATGGCCTTTATGAGTGGCTTGTCATGCCCTTTGGCCTGTCAAATGCCCCAAGTACCTTCATGAGATTGATGACAGAAGTGCTTAGACCTTGCCTAGGGAGATTTGTGATGGTATACTTTGATGATATTCTCATCTACAGCAAGAGCAAGGATGATCATTTGAGGCATCTTGAGGCTGTGTTTGAGATACTTAAGGAGAGTAAACTCTTTGGGAAGCTTGAGAAATGCACCTTTATGACTGAGGAAGTCAAATTTCTAGGATATGTGGTGTCTGGTAGAGGCATCTCAGTTGATCAAGACAAGATCATTGCAGTTCAGTCTTGGCATGTCCCTAGGAATATCACAGACGTAAGAGGGTTTCATGGCTTAGCATCCTTCTACAGAAGATTCATTAAGAATTTCAGCACCATTGCAGCACCCCTCACTGAATGCATGAAGAAAGGAGAGTTCACTTGGACTGAGAATGCTTTGCAAGCTTTCAAACACATGAAGAAACTCTTGTGCAGTGCACCTATCCTCAGGTTGCCAGATTTTAACAGCCTATTTGAGGTTGAATGTGATGCAAGTGGAGTAGGGATTGGAGCTGTCCTTATCCAAGAGAAGAAACCTGTAGCTTATTTCAGTGAGAAGCTAAGTGGAGCTAAACTAAACTATTCTACATATGACAAAGAGTTCTATGCTCTTGTCAGAGCTCTGAGGCATTGGAGTCATTACCAGAAGCCCAAGCCTTTTGTCTTACACTCTGATCATGAGGCATTGAAGTACATAGGAGGCCAACATAAGCTCAGTCATAGGCATGCTAAGTGGGTGGAGTTCCTCCAGTCATTCACCTTTTCTAGCAAATACAAATAGGGCAAACAAAATGTGGTGGCTGATGCCTTGTCTAGGAGATACACTCTGCTCTCAACCATGGAGCAAAAGGTCCTTGGCTTTGAGTTCATGAAGGATATGTATCAGGAAGATCCAGACTTTGCAGAAGATTGGCTAGCATAGAAAGAGGGAACAAGGACCATTGATTCACCCTACACTCTGCAAAATGGATTCTTGTTCAAAGGAAACAAGTTGTGTGTTCCCAGAGGATCTTATAGGAGTCTATTGATCAAGGAGGTACATGGAAGTGGCCTTGGAGGGCACTTTGGGGTTCAGAAGACTGTGGACATACTGCAGGATCAGTTCTACTGGCCTAAGATGATGGGAGAAGTCCAAATAGTACTCAGAAGGTGTGGAGTTTGTCAAAAGGCCAAGAGTTCTTTTCAAGCAAGGACCTTACACTCCCCTACCAGTCCCATGTAGGCCTTGGGAAGATGTGAGCATGGATTTTATAGTAGCATTGCCTAGGACAGCAAGAGGGAAAGATTCTATCATGGTGGTTGTGGATAGGTTCAGTAAGATGGCACATTTCATTGCTTATAAGAAGACTGAGGATGGTGTGAGTGTAGCAGAGCTATACCTTGATGAGGTGGTGAGGTTGCATGGAGTCCCAAGGACTATTGTACCTGACAGAGACACAAAGTTTATGAGCCATTTCTGGAGAACATTGTGGAAGCTGCTTAACACTAGGTTGTTGTTTAGTACCTCCCATCATCCTCAAACAGATGGCCAAACTGAGGTGACCAACAAGACCTTGGGAAGGATCTTGAGGTGTATAGTCAACAAATCTCTCAAGGATTCGGATTTGAAGTTGGCTCAAGCAGGGTTCTCTTTCAATAGAGCTCCATCAGCAGCCACAGGCCACTCCCCTTTTGAAGTGGTCTATGGTACTAACCCCTTAATGCCTTTGAGTTTGTCTAATGTGTGCAGGTCAGAGATCCACTATGATGCCAAGAAGAAGGTAGAACAAATGCTAAAACTCCATGAGTCAGTCAGAAAACAAATTGAGAAAACTAATGATCTATACAAGAAAAATGCCAAGGTTCCTAAGGCCAAGAAAGACTTTGCACCAGGAGATTTAGTATGGATCAACCTAAGGAAAGAAAGGTTCCCTTCCAAAATAAAGAATAAGCTAGAGCCAAGAGCAGATGGTCCTTTTCAAGTCATAGAGAAGATAGGCCCTAATGCCTACAGAATTGATCTACCAGGAGAGTATGCAGTCCATGGAACATTCAATGTGGGAGATCTTAGTCCTTTCTATAAAGACTCTGAGGGAGAGGAAGACACAGGCTTGAGGTCAAGCCCTTTTCAACCTGGGGAGGCTGCAGCAGGAGCTCACCCAAGGGGTCTTGATGATCAAACCACAAACAAGACAAGCCTGACCCCTCAGATGGAAGCTCGAGTTACAAGGTCCAAACAACAAGCTATGACAAGCCAAGATCAAGTCAGGCCAAGCCACACCAATAAGGAAGACAGTCAAAAGCTCAACAACCCATGCCAAGCCCCAACACAACCCACATTACCCACACAAGACAGAAACAAAGCCATTCAGGCCTAGGTAGACAAATTAACAAACCCTGCATCTAGAAGGTACACCAGGGCATCCCAACCACCCCCACCATGGCCTACCATCAAGCCAACCCACTAAGCTACAAGTTTGTCCAGGACAAACCCTTTTGAAGTCTAGCAAAAACTCATGAAACAGACACCCCAAGTTAGAGTCCAGTAAACCATTAAAACAGAGAAGGTACAAGTCAGATTGTGGCTTACTTTTGCTTAAGTCAACTTGTCCTCGTCCAAGGCAGATCTTATCTAAGTTCTAATAAGAGTAGAGAGTCCAAAGGAGCAGCAACACATCCAGGCAAAGCAACAAGGCAACAAGAACAACAGATTTCCATTTCAGGAAAACTCCAAAACTGCTTTATTTGCTTTTTGTTCAGTCTGTTTTTGTGTCTTGTGTCTGTTCTTTATAGTTGTTGAGCTCGTCCTATTATGAGGCTCTTAATTAGTGTCATTAGTAGTAGTTTGAATCCTAAGTTGGCCCTTGCATGATCTGTACATCCAATGGCTCACAAGATATCAGCCTCCCTATATAAGGAGGTCTTGTATGTTTATTTCAGATAGACTTTATGAATGAATTAACTTTGAGAAATCCCTCAAATCTATCAAACTTGTGCTAAGAGCTGTAGTTTGAAACAAGCCTGATACATCTTCAAGGTGTTTGATCAGTGCCTTGTCTTGTGAGTCAAGTTATATCTGTGCCTTGCTGTGGTTAGCTTACTTGCTGTTGAGTCTAGTCTAGGGTGTTTGTGCTTTGCTGTAACACTTGAAAACTGTCTCTAAACTAGTCTTTTGAGTCCCTTCTCTTGTGCTATGATGTAGGGGAGTTTCTCTAAGTCATATCCTTTGAGTTTCAGTTGTTATAAGTCACTCTCTCTGAAACAGCCTCCATTTCCATTTGAGTTGTTGTCAGTTTAAGTAAACCTAGTCTAGCATCCATCAAAACTTGTAAACTTTAGTAGTTTACACTCCAGTTATGGAAGCGGGTGCGATAAAGAACGTACTCATCTTTGCAATGGAAAACAATTTGCAAAGACGCTTCATTGCCCAAGGTGCAAACAAGATTTTCACCACGCTCACTAACGAATTCTCAAAAGCACCGAGGATCGTTACTTATGAGCATACCTGTCGCTTCTTTGAGGCAAAACTTCAGAAGGGCCAACCGGTTAGCCCACACATTCTTGATATGATTGAGAATGTCGAGAAACTGGAGGCACTTGATTGCATAATCAGTGAGAGCATAGTCATTGACCGAGTGCTTCATTCACTTCATGATGGTTTTGCCCTTTTCAGGGCAAATTACTATATGAATGATATGAAGAAAAGTCTTCATCAACTAGACTCACTTCTCGTACAGACCGAGAATGATATGAAATTGAGTGGGAACATGAAGCAAGATGTTCTCATGATTTCCAACAAGGGCAAAGGTAAGGGCAACGCTCATGGCGACCTAGCTGTAGGAAAGCCAAAGTTTAAAAAGTCAGGAAACGGCAAGAGTGGGCCTGGTGAGACCAGTGGCTCACAAGGCAAGGCAAAGAGCAAGGACAATAACATGGAGTGCCACCATTGCCACAAGACTGGGCATTGGAGGAGGAATTGTCCCGTGTACCGTGAGGACATAAAAGCAGACCGCGTCACTCCTATTGGTATGTCATCTTTTATTCATATGATTGAGATCAACCATGCAAGTTTCGGAACTTGGGTATTTGATACAGGTTGTGGTTCTCATCTGTGTAATCATTTGCAGGGCCTAAGAAACATCACACCTCTCGCAAAGGGTGATGTGGACCTGCGAGTGGGATATGGAGCAAGATTTGCTGCAGTTTCAGTGGGAACATATGTAATCCAACTCCCGAGTGGTTTTGAGTTATATTTATATAATTGTTGCTACGTACCTAGTTTATCTAAGAACATTATTTCTGTTTCTGTACTAGATAAAGACGGTTTTTCATTTTCAATAAAGGACAATAGCTGTATTTTCTCTTATAATAAATGATTTATGGCAAAGCAGTTTCCATGAATGGAATTTATATCTTAGATCAAACCACAGACATATTGCATGTGAATAATAAGAAATTAAAGGTTGGTGACAAAGATCAAACTTATCTATGACACTGCCGTATGGGACACATAAATGAGAAACGTGTAAAGAAGCTCATTGACAATGGGAATATCTCCCCATTTGATTACGAATCATTTGGCACGTGTGAATCATGTCTTATCGGTAAAATGACTCGAATTTCCTTCAAAGGTGTTGGAATGCGCGCTAGTGACCTAATAGGACTCTTACATACTGATGTATGTGGACCTATGTCAATAAACGCAAGAGACGGCTATAGATATTTTATCACTTTCACGGATGATTTGAGTAGATACGGATATGTCTACTTAATGAAGCATAAAAGTGAGTCCTTTGAAAAGTTCAAGGAATACCAGAATAAGGTTGAACACCAACTGGGAAGAAAGATTAAAGCACTTCGTTCAGATCGTGGTGGCGAATATCTTTCAAATGAGTTTGATCAACACCTTAAAGACTGTGGTGTAGTATTACAGATAACTCCACCTGGAACACCTCAATTAAATGGTGTGTCCGAACGGAGAAATCGAACATTACTTGATATGGTTCGATCCATGATGAGTCACACGGTAGTACCTGATTCATTATGGGGTTATGCTCTTTTGTCAACTGCTCTTATACTTAACCGAAGTCCGTCTAAAGCTGTAGACAAGACTCCATATGAGTTATGGAAGGGAACGGTCCCTAACTTGTCCTTTATTCGGGTTTGGAGCTGCGAGGCGTATGTCAAGTGGAGACACGAGGATAAGCTCGGTCCGCGATCGGTCAAGACATACTTTATTGGTTATCCAAAAGGAATTTTTGGTCATTACTTCTATTCGCCTACCGAACAACGTGTTTTTACTGCGGCTAGTGCGAAGTTCTTAGAGAAAGAGTTTCTCAAGAATAAGTCAAGTAATAGAACCTTCGATCTGTCGGAGATTCAAGAACCAACAACCAAGCAACCGATGGAGGAAGATGTTCCTTCAACTTCTGCTACGGTTAATATTTCTCAGGAACCTAGGAGGTCAGGTAGAGTCTCCATTCCTCCAGACAGATACATTGGTATGGTCGAGGAGAATGAGAGAGATAAGGTTTTACTCCTAGAGAGTAACGAACCCGCTACCTATAAAGGTGCCATGACCTGTTCCGACTCTAAGCTATGGCTTGAAGCCATGCAATCCGAGATGGACTCCATGTATGAGAATGACGTATGGGATCTTGTTGATTTGCCTGATAAGGTACGGCCTCTTCAGTGCAAATGGCTTTATAAGATAAAGCATTCCGTAGAAGGACAACCAGACACCTATAAGGCACGACTAGTGGCAAAAGGTTTCACTCAAGTGCAAGGATTGCATTATGATGAAATTTTTGCACCCGTAGTTATGCTGCGTTCCATTCGGATAATCTTAGCGATTGCCGCTTTTCATGACTATGAAATTTGGCAGATGGATGTGAAAACCGCCTTCTTAAACGGTTATTTGGAGGAGGAATTGTACATGGTACAACCCGAAGGTTTCATTGATCCTAAAAATCCTAAGAAATTTTGCAAGCTTAAGCGTTCCATTTATGGACTTAAGCAAGCTTCTCGGAGTTGGAATCATCGTTTCGACCAGGTGATAAAAGAGAATGGTTTCACTCGATCGGTCGAGGAACCATGCTTGTATGTCAAGTTGAGTGGGAGTAAGATTGTCTTCTTAATATTGTATGTTGATGACATACTCTTGATTGGGAATGACATCCCTTTCTTATCTTCGGTAAAAGTATAGTTAAAGAACCATTTCCAGATGAAAGATCTGGGTGAGGCACAACGCATATTAGAGATCCGTATCTATAGAGATAGATCACGACGGATGTTATCACTCAGTCAGGAGTCTTATATAGATAAGATTCTTGAGAGGTTCAGCATGACCAACTCCAAGAAAGAGAACCTTCCAATGATTTCTGGGATGCATTTGAGTAAAGCTCAGGCACCCAAGACATCGGAAGAGGTCGAGCGCATGAGTCGTGTTCCTTATGCATCAGCGATAGGATCGATCATGTATGCCATGATATGCACACGTCCGGACGTGGCATATGCATTGAGTATGACGAGTCGGTACCAAGGCAATCCAGGTGAAACACAATGGATGGCTGTCAAAAACATCCTTAAGTACTTACGAAGGACTAAGGATTGGGTATAGACTTATGGAGGAGACACTGAGCTATGCGCAATCGGTTACGCAGATGCTAGCTTCCAAACAGATCGAGATGACTCGAAATCTCAGTCTAGATTCGTCTTCACTCTTAATGGCGTTGCGGTCAGTTGGAAAAGCTCCAAACAGAGTGTTATAGCAGATTCTACAACTACGTCCGAGTACTATGCCGCTTCAGAAGCTGCAAAGGAAGCTATATGGATGCGTCAGTTCTTACAAGGACTAACCGTAGTTTCTAGTTCGAATGACCTTATCACCATCTATTGTGATAATAGAGGTGACATCTTCCAGGCTAAGTAGATTTTTACTGGGTCATTTCATACTGTGCTTGTATCTGCAGGATTCGAGTTGAGGAAAATATCCAACCTTTATCGGGTTTTGTTATTTCTCAGGGCCACTCGAGGAGTTGTAACTAAATTGCATGGCCATGCTCGAATAATGATTCGTTTATCAGTTAAGTTACTCTCTAGTCAGGAAAACCACTCTTGATACTGATCGCTTGTAAAATGCGACCTTTGTAAATACGGACTGTGCAAATTGTTTTACATTGAGTGGGAGAAATTCATGGATATGAGAATCGGGTTATCGCACATACACTTGTAAGGACAAGTGGGAGATTGTTGGATCTAGTGTCCTCCACTGTTAGTGTGATAACATGAATAAATCTCTTACAGGTTCACAGGGTATACTTAGTATTCTTATCAGTTGATTAACGTTTATCGATAACGGTTGGCTTGCTAGGAGTTTGACGTTATTGTCATTTTAATGGCGGTGATCAACTGGTCCCTAAAAGTCACACCTAAAGGATGTGTCTGAGAGATATGATTATATGAATAATATAATCATATTGATGCCTTATCATATGACTAAAAGGTTAGTCGATGGATATGACTAAAAGGTTAGTCAATGTAATGATGATACGATTATTTAATAACGATTAAATAATATTAGCTGAGACGAATTAAATGTAATTCGTAATTGAATATAAACCGTTATATTTAATCAATGTATATAATATAAGCTTAAACGAATTAAAATGTTAATTCATAATTAAACATAATATGTTATATTTAATTATCAAATTATAAATATACGGATATTTATAGTTGACGTATATATTATATTACATGCTATTTTTCGGTTACATTAAAGATAAAAATAAGAGAAAATACCTCTTATTATTCTTTTATGGTAAGTAGGTCAAAAACCCTAATAACAAGAGTAGTAAAAAGAGGAGAGACTCCTCCTTCTACCACTTGAGGGATCCGGCCGTATAGAGCAAAAAGAAAAAAGAAAAATTCGGATTTTTCTCTTGAATTCTCTCTATCATTCATCATCACATAAAAGAAAAATTAGCAGTAACTTTTCTCTAAAATTCTAGCACAAGCAAGGCATATCTCGGATCATCTTGGGTGCAACAATTAGGAGAATATCGATTTCGATATTGTTCATAGGCCTAATTTGCTAGGACCAAAGATTAATTCTAAATTCCTACAATTTTATATTATGCAATTCATTTATGACTCGTAATTCATATATTATAGTTTCGTTATAATCCGTAAAATTAATGACAAAATATACAGATATTTCCTACATAGCCCTCCCTACCATCCGGTCATTTTTGTGCATTTTTGCACATTCCATTTTTGTTTTGCGCCAGTTTAGGCTACCAATATGGTACATGCACATTATGTGATTTCTATGTGATTTTCGGCAGAATGACGGGTAAAACCGTCGTCTACCAAACCTGTTTCTAGACTAACCTGTAGGAACATGAAGAACACCTAACAGCAAAGGCATTTAGGCCATCAAATACAATCAAAAGGAGATACATACATAAAACTGGGGGCTCTCGCCCGAAAACAAAGTCAAAATCCAAAATGTACAAGTCAACGACAAAACAAAGGACAACTAATCCCCATCGCCACCCAGCAGGTCGGCTACAGTCACCTCAAGAGCAGCGATCTTAGCATCCCTCGCCTCCATCTCTTTCAACAGAGGAGCCGTCTCCTCCCGGGACTCCGCTAAATCCCGCTCCAAGTCTCTATGTGAAAAAATGCCTCATTTCAATCATTTCATTTCAAAAATATAAAAAGATACAATAAATACGGAAAGGGAATGAGAGGTTCATACCTGTCGATCCCGGCTACCTAAGAGCGCCTCGATGGCTGTAGCCCGCAACCGGTTGGCCGCCCTCCACAACGCTACGTGCTGAGATGGTGCCACCTGTATTCAAATGTAAATAAGGTTCAAATCAAATGCATTCCTATGTAATGAAGATAGCCGAAACTAGAGGCTTACTCTCCAACACCTCGGGGTAAGCTGGGGGCTTGACGCCTGCCACCTCGATCTCCTACACAGATCAAATAACTCTTTAATTGACGATCGTTTGTCACTTCTCAAATAATTCAATTCAAACACCTTGGGGTAAGCTAGGGGCTTGACGCCTGCCACCTCGATCTCCAACACATATGAAATAATTCTTTAATTGACGATCGTTCGTCACTTCTCAAATTACTTCAAAACAAACACCTCGAGGTAAGTTGGGGGCTCGACCCCTGCCACCTCGATCTCCTACAAAGAACAAATGAATCTTTAATTGACGATCATTCGTCACTTTTCAAATCAATTCAAACAAAAGCTTTAATTGACGATCGTTCGTCACCTTTCAAATCAATTCAAAAAATTCTTAATTAAAAATCATTCATCACTTTTCATACCAATTCAAAAAATACAAGAAACGAGCAATGCTCGGGACACCCCTTTGGAACATACAATCCGTGGGCCCGTCATTTATCATCAGGATGTCGCTCGCCACAACCGAGTAGATTCCCCGGAATGATTCGATCCTGACAGTGTCTTCCTTAAACCCCACGCTTTGATATGCTTAAAAACCGTCACATGATGTTATCATCTCAGCAGGGACCCACCTTTCGGACATACAATCCGTGGGCCCGTCTTTTATCATCAGAACTTTGCTCGCCACAACCGAGCAGATTCCTCGTAATGATTTGATCCTGAAAGAGTCTTCCGTAAATCAATATATATGTTTCCCTGACGAGAGTTCGCCTGAGGACAGAGACATGCAGATTCTCACATATGATATCTTCTCAACGGCTGGCGAGCCTCATAACGCACCGCATTCAAACGGTTGGCGAACCTCATAACGCACCTCATTCAAGCGGCTGGCGAGCCTCATTACGCACCCCATTGAAACGGCTAGGGAGCCTCACGACGAAACCCTACACGATGACTGGCGAGCCTCACGACGCAACCTCATTCAAACGGCTGGTGAGTCTCACATAGCACCCCATTCCACATAAGAAGATGCCTCATGTATTACTCCTTCTTATGGATGGCGAGCTTTTATACGTAGTCTAATAGACTTTAAACGACCCTCCCCGATGGTCGATAGACTTTAAAATTTTCCCGACGACAGTTCCTTGGTTCAGACCCCTTGAACCGACTCGCGTCGCCATAGTCGTCAGGTTGTAATATTTGATTGACCTAATGGCTATAGTTTGAATTTTCCCTTGTCCAAGCCTCAGTCAAAGTGGGGGCTCTGTAGATACCTTGTTTCTTCACTTTCCGCCAACCACCCAGTGATTATTGGGCCGCATGTTTGGTACGCGAAGCGGTTTATAACAATTCTAAGTTTATCGTCAAGTGATACCTCAAACACTTGTGTCTACCCCTTGGTCGTCATCTACGCACCTGTACGGTCGTTTTGACAGTCATTAGAGTTCAATTGGAGTCCGGGTCGAAAACGCGCTTCATTTTCTATAAACTGTTTTAAAACTCCGACTCGGAACGCTCCAAAATATTCTGAATATTTTATTATATATTTCAAATTCTATCTTTTTAATTAAATCTCGTATTATCTTTTAAAATGTAAGTGTAGATCAACCACAATTCCGTAATAGAAGTGTGGAAATCCTTCTTTAGCAGGAAACCTTTGGGGAAATGACGCAGCAGGTGCTGCACCTCTTCCAAGGATCGCAGTCTTGATGTGCCTCTTCCCCAGCCTGTTCCTTTCCAAAGTTTGAGTTTTTCTACGACTCTTTCACATTTTCTACTATAAAAGGAGAGCTCCGTTCTCACTTTTAAGGCATGCGAGTGTTCCGCCCCTTCTCTTTTCCCTCTTTGCATTCTAGACCTTTCTCTAAGATATCGGCATCTACGTGCTTGATCAATCGACCACGTAAGCTCATATCCTTTTGGGTACACGTCACGTTATTGCATGACCAACCAATTTCACCAACTACACAATCAATCAATCGATCGATTTAATCAATCCTCTTACGATGGCACTTTCTTTACATACTCGACTTGAGCTATCGCTAAAACATGAACTTATTTAATCTCGTTTCGTCAAACATGTAAGTCTGAGGGTGTAAAATCCCATCTTCTTATTTTGTATTATTTATTTATTTATGTAAGATTCATGTCGGAAGTATGTTAAAACCTTTTTAAAACTTGTTTTAATTAGTCTTTTCTTTGTATGATAAGTTGTCTTTTTAACATAGTCTTTTATTTAGATGTTAATCATTGACTTAGATCCATAATAGCCAATATTAGTGGGTTTTAGTCTTGTGATTTAATTAATTAAATCAATTTCACTCGAGTCTTAGATGTTAATCCTTCCGCCAACCACCCAATGATGATTGGGCCGCATGTTTGGTATGCGGAACGATTTATGACAATTCGTAACTTTATCATCAAGTGATAGCTCAAACACTTGTGTCTATCTCTTGGTCGTCATCTACGCGCTGATACGGTCGTTTTGACAGTCATTAGAGTTCATTTGGAGTCCGCGTCAAAAACCGCTTCATTTTCTAGAAACCGTTTCAAAACTACGAGCCGCAACGCTGTAGAATATTCTGATTATTTTATTATATATTTCAAATTCTATCTTTTTAATAAAATTATCTCGTATTATCTTTTAAAAGGGAATTATAGATCAATCACAATTCCGTAATAGAAGCGTGAGAATCTTTCTCCCGTGGTAGGAAACCTTTGGGGAAATGACGCAGCAGATGATGCGCCTCTTTGAAGGATCGCAGTCCTGCTTCGCCTCTTTCCCAGTCTGTTTGTTCCAAAGTTCTAGTTGTTCTTGAACTCTTTGACATTTTCTACTATAAAAGGAGAGCTCTGTTCTCACTTTTAAGGCACTCGAGTGTTCCGCCCCTTCTCTTCTCTGTTTGCATTCTATACCTTGCTCTACGCTATCGACATCTACGTGCTTGATCAATCGACTACGTAAGCTCAGATCCTTCTAAGTACCCGTCATGTTTGCATTGACTGAGCAATTTAACCCCTACACAATCAATCAATTAATCAATCAATTTTAGTCCTTTAACAAGGGCACTTTCTGCATACTCGTTTCGTCAACATGTAGGTCTGAGGGTGTTAATCCCGTCTTTTTATTTTGTATTATTTATTTATTTACTAATGTAAGATCCACGCCAGCATACGTCGAGAAAAAACGCAGAAGCATATGCGCCTTCTTGAAGGAACGCAGCATCTGTTGCGCCTCTTCCAGATGCTGCCTACTCCTGCTCTTCTTCTTCTTCCTCAGGTTTCTACGTCTTTGTTTTACTTTTCTTTTCTCCGTACATAAATCAGATTTATCTTTTATAAATTGTTTTGTTCTTGACCTAGATCCCTAATAATTCAATATTAGCGGGTTTTCGTCTTTGAGTCAAATTTGGGTTTTAGGGGTTCGATTTATTCATATCAAATCTATGAGATTTCTTATTGATATAAATTAGTGTAATTAACTTGTTAAACCACTTTTACTTGAGTCGTAGATCAATAATTAATCGTTAATACACCAAACAACATTAACTGTTCGCGATTCAGATCTCATAGTCAGAATTCAACTCAAGAACAGACGCACCAAGTGGTGCGGCTCTTCCAGAAGACGCAGTTGTTGTTGCGCTTGTTCTAGGTTGACTTATGTCCCTGAACTTTAGTTTTCGCCTTGACGTAGCTTTAATTACGTGATTAATTAACTATTAATCGTATTATCGCTCCTAATCTGTTTTTCAAACGTTTTTCTTTTCTTGAAACCTCCGTTTTGAGTACATTTCTGACGTAGATCCCGTAATCCTTTGTAATCTTTGTAATCCATTGTAATCTCACTTAATCATTGTAATTGTATGAATTTGCTTCTCTCTCGTATGTAATTCTTTCTAAATTCCCAATTTCGACATAATTGAGTGTTAATTACATGTTCACCGACATAGTCAAATTCACATCCTAGGATTAAAACGTTGAATGTTGGATTGCATGTATACAATCGATAACATATCAAATACGAACGATTTCTCTAATCATTAATTGAGGCCGCTATCGAGGCAGCCATGATTAGGTGTTCGATTAAAAAGCTTCCTAATACGTACCCTCACCCCTTACTCCAGATCTCTGTGAACATTCGTCTTCATTGGCATCCACGAGAGTCATTCTAGACATAGAATGCTAAGGGTAACGAGTTATTAGTGTTCATGTCATTACTTTATGTCTTGACATGGCATAAGGTGCCCCTGAAGAGATCCAATTTCCAATAAAAATTGGTGGCGACTCCACAAATGCGTATTTCTACGCTTGTCCTCATTCCTCCCGTGGTCCCGCCGTGTACCACAGGTGCCTCTGAAGAGATCCATTGATAGGCTGAAAATCTGACTAGTGCTTAAAGGGATTGAAAGTACTACTCATATTAACAAAGTGCACTTTTTCTTGTTATCCAAGAAAAAAAACTCTACAGTTAAACGTGCTGGGCTAAGAATAGTCTTAGGATGGGTGACTTCCTAGGAAGTTCCCGGGATGCGCATGAGAGACGACAAAATGCGTTGGAAATTACTCGTGTTGATCTGTGGGCTGTGTACATAGATTTGCGAGCTATCGTTAATGATCACTCTCGACCCATGGTTTGAGCCAGGTGTTACATTTGCAATTTTATTACCTAGAAAGAAAGAGGAAGGTGAAAGGATTCTGGAACATCAAACAAGTCTAAATTTGGTTAAGAAATGAAGGTTTTACGAGAGTTTTAATGGAGCAGGTTAAGGTGGTTTTAATGGAAGAAGAATTTTCTTGAGCACACTGGTTTCAGAAGAGGTTCTTTACCATTCAAATATCTTGGTGTGACTATTTCTAACAAGAGGTTGTCAAGGATTGATTGTAATATGTTGGTTGAGAAGATGATTTCCAGAATTAAGGGTTGGAACAAAAGGATGATATCCTATACTGGTAGACTTTCCCTAGTAAAGTCAGTCTTCAACACTTTGCACAACTATTGGGCTCAAATTTTCATTCTTCCTGTGGGTGTGATAGATAAACTCAAAGCTATTTGCAGGAATTTTTTATGGGAAGGGGAAGATACCTATTCAAAGGCTCCATTAGTAGCTTGGTCTGCTCTTTGTAAAGGAAAAGATCAAGGGGGTTTGGGCATTTTTGATAGTAAGTTATGGAACATTGCAGCAGTTGGTAAGTTAGCCTGGTGGATTCTTGTTAAAAAAAAGACCATCTCTGGATCAAATGGATAGATAAAATATACCTCAAGGGGAGAGACTGGATTACTTATGAACCTAATGCTTCTAGTTCATGGGCATGGAGGAAGATCTGTGCAACTAAGAATGTTTTGAAGGTAGGATTTTCACAAGGTCTATGGCCTGATGTGGGTGATGGGTATACTATTTCCAGAGGTTATAAGTGGCTAAGTGAGATGAATGAGGTGAAACCTCCTTGGTGCAGGATTGTCTGGAATCACATGAATGTCCCTAAACACAATTTTATTATGTGGTTACTCTGTCATGAACGTCTACTTACATTGGATAGGATTCAAAAGATGGGTTTTGGTGATGATATTACCTGATTTCTTTGTGGTGTCAGCCCTGAAAGTCATCAGCATTTGTTTACCTCTTGTTGTTATGCTCATAAATGCTACAAGTGTTTGGAAGACTAGTTAATGGTCCATCCTAGAGGAGGATTTACAATTCCTGCTCTGCTGCAGATGAGGTCTCAGAATGGTTTTAGAAGAAAGGTGTGTTGGTCTTTGTTTGTGGCCATTCAATATGGGATTTGGCTGGACAGGAACAATTGCAGGGTAGCAGGATATGTCACTAGGCCAGAGAATTTGGTGCAAGAAATCAAAACTCAGGCTAGGTATCGTCTCATGCATCTTCAGTTGGGGATTATTCGTTTAGATGATATACAATGGTGTCGTGGAAAGGGTCTAATGTAATAATGCTTGATGTGTTTTGTTGTTAGAAGTATGTTGATCTCTCATTGTTTGTATGAGGAGGTATAATTGTATAAGATAGGTTGTATGAGTTGCTTGTTATTTGATTAATGGAACTTACATTTACACCAAAAAAAATGGAAGAAGAATTCTTAATTTAGAAGGAGGAAGAAGAAAAAGAAGAAATCTCAAAAATGAGGGTGAAAACGCTAGGAAATAGCGCTTGAATGCCTTATAAGGGGTCCATAAGTTTGTTGAGGGCCAGTAACAAAAGCATTAGGCTTGAGACTCGGTTTTGCATTCAAATACACATGCTACGACTTTTTAGGTGTTTTTCTGACCAAATAAAAAAAATAAATAATATAAAAAGTAAAATTGAGTTTTATTAAAATTAGCGATTATAATAAATTACCCATTATGATAAAATTGTGAGTGCTACAACACCACCATCTTCATAAAATTTCGTCCTTCAAACTTGAAAGTAGAAAATAAAAGTTGCAATGACAAAATCGATTTTCAAAATCGACATCGAAAACATCTAAAGAGAAGTTCAAAAAGTTAAAGAAGTTTTTTCTAATGTACAAGTTTCTCCCAGTGGAACGAAATAGCTGAATCAGTTATTAGACTTCTCCAATAGCGAGCCATATCATCAAATCAAACGTTGAATCTCAGAATAAAAGCAAACGATGTCAATTTTCACAAAATGAAAGTAGAAAAATCCATTTTGAAGTTACTTTAAAAGGATAAATTTAAAACAAACTATAGAATTTTATCCCTCGGCTATACGTAATAACCTGCAAACCACACAACCCAGGTAAGGTACCCGAGGGTAACAACCTCAATGTTTAGAAGGAATAGTTGAGGCCATAAATACTCCCCAAGATTGTTCTTGGGGAGTCTTGAACCCGAGATCCTTGGGAATTTCAGCCAAGTTTTAACCAGTAGACCACACCCTTGCGAGTAAGATTATTTGTGGATTTCACCCTTGCAGGTCAGTTATTGGTTCATCATTATTAGAGTTATGATTATTTATCAACCATCTTGATTTTTTGCACATCACTATCCTCATCTTGATAAAGGTAATCATTTTCGTTCCTTAATTATTCCTCACTTAAGTTTCGTTTGTTTATTTGTACGGAATGCTTATGTTTTTTTTAACATTTATTCAAATTAGTTAGTATATTAATAGGACATGAAATGACAATTGTAGATTCATTGGAGGTCATACATGAAACTCGTGCCAAATCCTATGTTTCGTGAATAAATTTCTGTCTTACAATTTTACACACAGTTGTTGTTTGTGTATCATCTTTAGGTGGCGACGGATGAATTGATTTAACAAGAAATGGGAATGGGAGCTTATTCCTGGGTGAGTTTTATTGTGTAAGTTTTTTGTTTATTAAGTTATTACAAAATTAAGTTTATATATGAAATTAGCTATGCAAGGGATCTCATTATTTTTTAATGCCAAATTATAATGTTTATGTTGTTGGATTGATAGGAGGGAGTATAGGGTTTGTAGCTCATAACAAGAAAATTCATGAGACTGTTTATTGTTTTTAAAGTGATGTTTTGAGAGTAAGGGTTTTAAGAAAGTCACGCACACCATTTATTTTTTCGTTGTGACTACATTTATAGATTCTTAAAAGTTTGAAAGTGTGACTAGGAATTAAAATTCTTATGTAGTACGCCTTCAAATGGTGTTTCAAGAAATTATTGAGCTCTCTTGCACACGAAGAATCATCATATGCGCTACATCGCTCTACTATAGTATATGATGGCTAGGATAGAGAATGAATTCAATTCGGTGATGCTCATCCGGTTCTTGGTGTGGTCTATACACGAAGAATTAGGTGAGAGTGCATATTTGCTTTCACTTGAGTATAGTTGCCATATTTTCTTATGGTATACAGTATTAGTTAAAGACTTACATTTATTTTATTTCCCTACTATATAGGAAAAGTCATAATTTTGGTGAATGATATTAATAATATTGTAAAATGTAAATTAGTTGGTATATTGATGTATCATTTTTTTAATTAAAAGGTTATGTCAGTGGCCTAGTGGGTATATTGTTGTACCATAAGTATTATTATTTTTTAAAAACAAAAGAGAAAGACATATTAAAATAAACACTTATTTAAGAAGTGTTTAACAAACAAGCAATTATTTGAGAATGTTCTAACGAAAAATAGTATAACTATTAAAAATGTTTCTTGATAAACTCCATAATCCTTGGCTACAACCAACTAAAAACTTTTTAATTCCTTTTCGTTATGCTAAGGCATCCTTTTCCCCTCATATGTAATATTTTTCCCAAGTCTTAACTTTGTTTTCATCGAAATCACCTTCTTGTGTGCACAAGTCCACAAAAGATGCAAAGAATTTCCATAGTCATATGATAAACCACCTAAAGGCAAGTTAACACTATCAGAAAGGTTATTGATCAATACAACACAATCTTGGGACCTCTGTATAGTGCCCCAACAATGGCCAAGTCTCGAGGTTTGTCCTTCTCTTGAAGCCATGCATGATCTTCTTTCTCGCTTTCTACTACTGATAACCCATCAACTGAAAACATAAAGGAATTGCATGAGACGAGCCTTGGTACATCCAATAATTTAGAACAAAAGTAAATTCTTAAAATACCATAAATATCTTGCAAAATCATTTTGACTTCAGGACCATTTAATAAGATTTGAAAGGCTTTGTTCAAAATGACGCAGTACAACACCATATTTAAAGGAAAAAATTATAACCAATATATAAATTGTAGATGGTCGCTAACTTAAAACAAAATGAAACATGGTAAGAAAGCATTTTATTTATCCTTATTGTGTTTATTGATATGACTAAATTAATGAATTTGCTTTCCCTTTTTCCTATAACTTTCATAAAAACATTGAAACATATAAAAAAGTATTCTTCAATCACATAAATATTTTTGAAAATAAACATGGCCAACATCAAAGATATGGGATGAGTAGTACCTGAGAAACGATCAAAAGGATGTTCCAAGTAGTACGCACAGTGCCGGCCATCAAGATCAGAGTAGGGTGGGCCTAGAACATCGAAAACCGCGCAAGCTGTCATTGCTGTGAAGCAGTGCATATTCCCTCCTGCTGCCGGATAAAGGATTGAAGTGTCGCAAGGGGCGGCAAAGTTGGCGTTCACCTTGAGTTTTGCTAACCGGGCTTCAGCGGCCATGGAAGTATCTAACAACAATAAAGAAACATTTGCGATATTATTGACCCCCAAACATGGAGTTACAAAATTTTGGAATGCCAAACGCGTAGGAAATAAGAGCAATAGTATTGCAAGTTTACAATAATTTTATAGGACGTGTTACTTATCATGACAGATAAGATAAGAGAGAGAGAGAAAAATCAAATTACTTAAATTAGTGGAGATTCTAAATCTACCTTCTCCTATTTTCCTTGGAATATTTTTTTTATTTTTCTAAATGCATGGTGGCTAACTGATTTTCTAATTCAAATCCCTTTTCCTTCTTCTAAAACATGCAATCTTTCGATCATGATAATCCAAATGAAAATAAGTGTGAGTTTTGTAAATGAGAACTAAGTTATCAACCCAAATTATTATATGACAAATAAATCAAAATGACTTTAACACTTTGAAAAAGAAGTTTTTTAATTGAACATACGAGCAAAAGATATTTTGACTTGTAACTTTCTCATTCATTATGTAGTTATCTAATTTAGCATAACGTATCACATTTTAAACAGTAATCAATTATACAAGAATAAGAAGGTAGGCACATGCATGACACAACAACCCTTCGGGGGGACACATTGCTTATATGATTTTAGAGAAATAAACTTACTTTGTGATGTTCCAGAAGTTAATGCAGAAACTATAGGTATGTTGTCCACCCAGTCGTACGATTTGATATGCATTGTCCCAAAGAGAAGCTTGCTGAAAACTATCATTCCCGGGTGGTTATGAAGCGGTAGCACGCTAGATGGAGGCAAGCAAAATATCCCCATCTACAACATACCGTATTTCGATAAGCATGTGACTAATTAGTTACAATAATATTTTTCAAATATGAAATACCTAAAGGCCATACCGAAAACTTGTCACATTCATAAAGGTGCAAATATGTTATGACAGGGACTCGACCGTTCCTTGTTTCCCGAAAGTACGGCATGTCTGGGCTCAAGCCGACATCATCTGACTTCAAGCTATCTATACACGTAATATTACAATACCATTAATGTTTTGTATAATTACGTGGAAGGAAAATAGTAATAATGGTAGAAAAATGAAAAACAACATGTACATTCAAATTCAACTTATGTATACTAATATTCTACCCTATCATGTACTGTTCAAATAGCATGAAGATAAATTCTTGTATTTACTAGAGAAGAAAAGATAAGAGTTCTGTAATCAATAATATGGAATTTCATTTTCATAATATTTCTCTAATTCTTAAGGAGCCAAACTCCATTGAATTACTCTTAAATATAACAGAAACAAAAGATTTAAAGTCTACTAGTCCATATTTCCATTTTCGATGGAGTTAAAACTGATTGTTCTTTCATTTTTGTATTATGATGAATTAAAGTAACTCTATGCTGAGTTTTTTTATTGAATAAATGACGATTAATGCATTTTAATGCAATTTTCATGTTGACTTGTGTGTGAAAGCTCTCATAATGCTTTTAATACAATGATCCTTGATTCACAGAAAAATATTTATTATCGACAATATGAAAGTTCATATTTAGGATTTGCATTGCACAGAAGTGAGGGTCCATTTGACATAGCCAAATAACATGATTCCTTCCACGAACATTGATAAAGACATTAATCTCGTTTGTGGTAAAAAGAAATATCAGCGATAGAATAGTTACAATTAGGCATGTTTAACACAACTTTATCATGAATAATAGAAAATTATAACATACCCTATGAAGGTCATTTAATATTTGTATTCATAAAACAGAATTCCTCTCCAACTCTCTTTGCACTAAAAAAGGATAATAAAAACATTTTCTTAATTCCACTCACTCATACAAGAAAAGACAATAACTCTGTTTGCAAAAGTTTGATATTTTGGTTAATTGTGCAAATAATTATTGATATGGTATTTCTTGAATGTGTATAGAAAACAATTCTTGCATGGTTGCAACCATGCCACTTTCTTGAGATATTCACTATAACTATATGTAATTATAAAAAATTCATGGACACAAGAATATCAAACATTGAAGTGCATGACCTTAAAGTTCTAAAGGTACAAAACATAGTCTTGCATGGATACAAGCACTATAAATACATGACGTCGTGGTGAGGTTGAGATCAAAGCGTCATGTTGCACACAACATTTGTCGTCTACAATATTTATCTAAATAAATCAAGTCGCAATGAAAATAATATTGTATATTAAGTTATATTAAATATTTCCAGTTGATCCAAGACTTTGGCCCGTTCTTATTTAGTAAAACTTTATAAAGCAAAATGATACAAGAACCAAACTTAACTTTTAGGACCTAAAACTATAATAAAATTAAGAATCACGTGTAACATAACTTACCTTATAAATTGGACTTAAATGTACTAAAGTAGACTTAAAATAAATTGAAAAGGAACATGTTCTTCATCCTGCATTTTCCCTCACTTACGACTGTTGTATAAGTCTTAAATAATTTTGTTGCCCGTGAAATTCACGGGGCTTTACTTATGGTTTGTTTTAAGGTAGCGACTCGCTTAACATGTTCGTATTTTTATTTTGTTCTTTGTTTTCATTTCCCTTACCAAAAATACAAATTATATATAAAAATTAACAAAATTCAAATTTTTAAAAATCTTACAAGACAAATACTACTCAAAATTTTGATGTGAACTAAAGACAATACATGGGAAAACATTGAAATACAAAAGGTGAGATTAGAAATAGGAAAATGAATAAATGAAAAAAAAATGTTAGACAAATTCCAAGTTAAGAGAGAAGACATATGCAAAATTACATTTTCGTTGATTTTATTTTTACCGTTTGGTACTGATGTGTCTTGAATATTTTAATATAGGCAATATAATGTTAATGTTTGATTTCAAAAATTGGAGGAATGTTGAAGAAAAAAACACGTAGATGATTGATTTGGTGTTATCAACATTTCTCTATTTTTTTAATACATTATTATAGAAAATTTAAGAAAATCGTTCGACAAATGCCAAAAATTTTGCTGTTGAACTTAAATAATGGTTGATGAAAAAATTTTGTACATTTATTTTTAACAATTTTATAACCGATACGATTATTATTTTTTTATTTGCATAAAACATGCGTACATTTTGGGTGGCATGATTTAATGAAAATGAAATTTAACAATTACCTACAGTTACAGGAAAAACAAAAGGTATGTAACATTTCCAACCAACATTTCAACATATAAAAGTTAATTTACAAATATTAGTATGAAGAATTTTAATCAATTCATTAACATATTCTCTTACAAAATTTCAACTAAAATGTCAATTTTAAATATATAAATCTTAATTGGATATAAATTTGTAGAAGTTACATCATTTTGTAGAATTTTTTAAATGTATAAAAAATTACAACCTACATTTAATTAAAGAAAAACGACGATATCTTTTGATTTTCTTTATCTTGTATGTTGCTCCGTTATAAATTATATAATGAAATTTTTGTAAGGAGCTTTAGTATATTTTAATTAATGTAGAAGCGTTATTTAATAAGTTTATATGGATGTGAGGTGGCATCACAATAAGCTATAAAATGCAAATACTGATTAATTAGACACTCAATATGTCTTTTAATATTATTGTATAGAATGGGAAACAAATATAAAATTCTTTCATTGATCAGTTAGGGTGTCACTTATATATATTAACATAAAAGAATGCATCTTCTTTATATAACTCACAAAATTGAAGTACTAAATGAGAATTTAACGTGTGTGATATTTACAGTTTTTTTGGCAAAATTTATGATTATAATTCTCTTATTGAATAGATAATGTCTGATAAATTTATCAGACCTGTATAAAGTGTCATTCGATGTTGGCCGGAAAAAAAGTGATGTTGACAAGTGGCTAAAGCTAACCCAGCTTATCGTACCAGCTATTATATTTAAACAACATTGTAAAGCAGAGAAATTAAGGTGAAAAATATGTCTTTTTATTACGAAAATAATAGTAAACAAAAAAAGCGATTTTGTTCTCTATATTATAGAAAATTAACTTGAGTTTAAGTTAAGTATCTCCGTTGTCAAGTAATATAGTCAAACTTGAAAGGGCATTATAACTTTTCTTTTTCATTTTAAAAAATTATGGTATATACGCTCACAAAGCCACAATAGATAAGGACACAAACCAAATCTTTCAACAATCAACGTTGATACATTCAAATCATGAATCGTAATAAATAACAAGAAGCGACACATATCACCTACCTATTTAATATTTTTGTTTTGGCCATTTAGGGCATATCAAGGAACCGAGATTTGTAGTTAAGTATCGATTGCACCTAACTGCTAGCCACTAAATACAAGGTAATAGGAGGGGCTTTTGCTATTATTTCATGATAGATGACCAACAAATAAATGTCAACATCCAAAATTGTTTACTGAAAAAGAATTACTTGGTCTTGTTTTAGGTGGTTTACTATTAAAAAAAAAGAACATATTACATACCTAAGACAGAACGCAAGTGATGAACATGGTCAGGAGGGGGAATGAAGCCAACACCACCATTAGCAAAAATATTCTTACATGTTTCAAAAACAGTTTGAATCGGCGGCTGCGGCTGCGGCTGCAGCTTTTTAGACCTGCGACGGTCCTTTCTATTCAACCTGCTCATATTCCTTGTCGTTGTTTCTTCTAACAACTCATTTATTTCCTTATCTCTTCTACCTCCAGAATTCCGCTCAAACCCCATAAACTCAACTAAAAAAATACCTAAATTACAAACTCAAAAACTAGTTTATTTCGTAACTAGTGAAAATTGCCACAAGACTATGCTAAATAATCATAAGGGTATTTTATAAGTCATTTGCTGAAAACATGGTACAAAAAAAAAGAGAAAAGTGAAAAGTGATTTTTTATTTATTTTATTTTAGAGAAATTAAGGGATGATCGAAAAAAAGGAGGAATAAGGGAAGTATAAAAGGGGGAGGGAAATAGAAAGAGGAGAGGGAAGCAGGGAAAGATAACCGTTGGTAATGAAAGGGGGGAGGGAAAACCATGGGCGGTTGTGTTGATATCAGTGGGCGCTTAATTTACCTTATCTCTAAACTTAATTATATTCTTATTTTGTTTCTTTAATCACTACTTTCTCACCTATTAAGAGATCACCCTTCTCGATTTTGTTTTAATTTTTAATAAATTGGATTTTACTATGGAAAATATTTGAAACAACCTAGCGTGGTACTTGGTTTCATTCAAATCACATGGAAATTCCAAGTGTTTTTGGAAGGAAAATAAAATAGACAAAATTCGTGACGGTTATTTTTTTTATAAGGTGTGTACAAGAAAATGTTTTGAATAATGTGTGTGAAAGCATATAAATCGTGAGTATTGGATTAGTTACTATTATTGTTGTGATGATGGCAAATTAGGACATTGTAAGGCGTAATCGCTAGTTCAACCGGTTCAATGAGGATTTGAAGATCATATTTAAGAGTTACACCATGTGCTTTTGGACTTAGTTATAAATGTGTTCAATTCATCGCAAGTTTTACTCCAATGTTCTAAATAGAAGGGTAATAATAAAACTAGTAATCTTAATAACTTCTTAGGATATAGTTCCATTTAAGTAATTAGACGTGATAGTCTAAAATAGAGTTACTTCAGCTCTGCATAATCTCATTTTATTTGTTACAAAGTTTATTTAGATATTGCTTGTAATCTTAAATAAATAATTAATTAGTTAATTAATACACTGATAATATGTAGATACCCGTATCTATCAATATTTCAATTTATAGAAATCCCGACAAACACCCGACGATGAACAGACCAAGTGTGATATCAAGCTGACATCGTTCAATTAAATTGGATTCGTTTCACGATAAAAGTTTGAATTATAGGTTTAATTAATTTTTATCAATAATTTGTTTTATAGATTTAATTTATTCAAAATGATTTTGTTACGGATTAATTTTAAAAATAAATTGATGTATAAAACTTTTAATTATTTATTACAATTATTTTAACTTATTTTCAAATGTTCGAATCAGTGTCGAGTTCTATACTATTTATAGTCTTTTACGTTTCGATTTTTAAAAAATGTTTTAAAATCGATTTATATATGTTTTTAAAATGATGTCGTGAGGACTAATCTCGATTTGAAAATTTGATTTCAAGTTAATTTCTATATCACTTTGCATTTTCGCTTTAAATGAGTTTGGAAAATAATGTTTTAGCTCGATTTTAAAACAGTTTTTAAAGCAGTTTGGGCTCGATTTTCAATGTAAATTTTATTCCATTCTCTCACCTATATCCATGCGTATTCCCATGTCAATTCAATTCCCTAGACCATTTAACAAACCCTACTTTTAAAGACAATAACCTCCTTCAGCAAACTCGTGTTCAGCATACAACCTGCCCTCTTCCCAAGCCCATCGACTCATGCTCTATGACCCAAACCTTACCCTTCCAAGCTCAAATCCGTCATCCACATAGCCATCTTGATCCCCAAGAAAGAGACCCCTCAAGAAATCTACAAGTATTTCGAAAACCTTATGCAAAACTCGCTTCTAAGGTTTCTTAAAATCGAAGGGTTTGACTTTCCCAAAACAAAGCCCTCAGTTTCCTTATGCCATTAGCCCGCACATTAAGCCATGCCTTTGTCCACATACACTCCCATATCATAACCTTCAAGAAAGTCATTTATCATCCTCACAAATTGTAACACCCCACGGTTATACACCAAATAAATACTAACATTGCAGTGGAAAAAACGAGATTTTGAAAACTTTGAAAGCAAATGTACGAGTGTCAGTAAATCATAAAACCAAAACTTAAGCTTATGAAATATTTTATGAAAAAAAAATATAGTGGTACTCGATCGAGTGATTTTAAGACACTCGAATTTTCACTCTCAGCAGAGGACACTCTTGGTAGTTTTGGGGGCACTCGATCGAGTGTGACACCCTCAAATTTGCGGAAAGATAAACAAGTAATTTAAATAATTAAAAGATGAGAATACGTTTTTAATAGGTTCACTTTAGTGAAAATCGGTAAATTTTAAAACCGGAACCTACTATTAAATATATTCATCATAACAAAGGTGTCTTAAAGAAAAAGGTTCATAACAAAAAGGAAATAATATTATACATAAGAATTATCCAAAACGGGAGACATATCTCCCGTATAAATACGGAAATAAAAGAGTGTATAATAATATACAATCCTAAGAACCGAATATAGGTCCAAGGTAAATACTTCGCTCGCTAGCTCGTCAATGTACCCAAGTATGCATCACAAACCTGCCAACCGCATTAAATATAAACACGGAAGCCACAGTCAGTGGGGAGTAACTCCGAGTTCTCCCAGCCACGAAATGTCGAGTTTAATAAAACATGAATAACATAAAAGAGATGTATTTGGAAAATACAAAACCTTATCATATACGATATGCTTTTCATGTTATGAAACAAATAACTAACATATAACCTAGCATATGAAGGATAAGCTACTCATGCAAGCTATCATGTGAATCGGTTAACAACTGGTAATCCAAACTCTATCAACCTTAGCCGGCTTGCATCTCACCTTCTAAGATTCATAGAATCATCAAACATGAAAGACCAATACGTCTAGAAACAGGCATAAGTTCTTAGTACAGTCAATAGTCGACTTCTGTAACTCGAGGCTATACCACAAGGTATGATAAACATCCTAGTCCTAGACTGATCAGACCTAGCGACAACAGCTAACCCATTCCCTGTCTCATGGCCAAAAGTACATGAGAATCTCTACTAGGAGACCCCCTAAGCAGAGTTGGCTAGTACTTAAGCTGGCTCCATTCCCAAAGTGGAAGCAATTAGGCAGCCATGTCCCAGCTTGGATATAAACCCACCAAGCCGGGAACACAAAAGCTATCAAGCCATGAACATATACTCGTTAAAGATAGTAAGGCCTATCAATGTCATGGTCCAAGGTGCTCATTTAGAATTAGAATGGTCAAGACGCCATATAATCATAATTCTCTATGACTACTTAGTCAACACGACATATATCATACAATTAAACAGTCACGGGAAAAACTTCCTATCATGTGACTAATTGCATATAAATCACATTCAAATATCATATTGCCTCATATCTACTAAGGCTCATTCATTCATTCATTAAATAAAACCTTACCTGAAGACAAATCCCCTACCCGAGTCCCGCGACGGGTCATCATACAAAACGGGGCTGACTAGATCATAGTTTGACCAAACCCGTTTGGTCAAACCGGCTAGAAACAGAGTCTTAGCCATTTAGGCTTGAACATAAGAACATCATTATTCATTTCATGCTATTTTATTCTCATTTCTAACATGTGAATTATTAATTCTTACGAAACCCGCTTGACTTAAAGGATATCAAATTAAACTACAATCTCATGCTATAATTTCTAACATGTGAGAAATAATAATATTATGAAAACCGTTTAATTAATTAATTTACTTATTAAAATTTCCCACTTGCTAAATATTACAAAACATGATATAATAATAACACTAAACTCAAAAACCGTCACAAGCCCATAGGAGGCTCACGGGTCCCAAGACCGGACCGGGCCGAGACTGAACCGGGTCTGAACCGGGCCCACGGGCTGGTTTGGGCCTGTTTTGGTCAACATTTCTAAAATCGTTTCTTAATATTTCCCGCATGCTTAACATATTTAAAACCCGTTAAAACAACTACAAAACAATCAAGTATCGACACAAGCCCAAAGGGCCAAATAACGGCCAACCCAGACCGGCCTGGACCGGGCCTGAACCGGGCTGAACCGACCTGAACCGGCCTGGTTTGGGTCGGTTTCTCAGCCACCATACACGGCATTCATCAACAACAACCCAAATTTATTTCTAACATATTTTAATTAACAACCATCCATTTTAACAACCAATTCATCCATCATTCATACAAAAATTATGATTATGAACAAATCATCCAACATGTCAAAACCACTAAATATGTTAAAAACTCATAAAACTTAATAATAATAACAACCTAGCATGTTACTACTTAAAACCGTAAATAACAATAACAACATAAAAAGTATGTGACATTAATTCGTCGAGTAACTCGGTAATCGTTACCTTAGCTAGCACAAAACCAAATAGCACCCAAAATAAGAACTAAAAACCCGTTTACTAATCTTCTTCTAAAATATACTAGTCACCAAACTCGTCTTCATAATCTTCTCCTATAATAAATGACAAAAATAACATTATTAGAATTAAAACTTGATTTCAACAATTAAAGTGTTGAAAAATGATTTTGTCGGAATTGAAAATGAAACGTACACGGAGATGAAGAGCGGAGAGGAGACTTTAGAAATATAATTTAGAACGGATTAGGCCAAGTAACGAAGGTTTTGTGACGATTTTGCTCAAGAACGATCAAGAACACGAAGAACGATTATGATTATATTAAAGAAGGTATTAAGTAGATATTAAGTTGATTTAATGTAAAATAGAAAGATAATTAATGAGTAAGAGGGGAGTTGGGCCGTGTAAATATAGAGGTTTAACGGGAGTCGGGTTTTGAACTTGTTGTTACGGAATTGACTCGGGTTTTATAAATATATATTATGGTAAATATCTAGATATTATTAGATATTATGTTTGTTTAATCAAATATCTAGATATTATTAGATATTATGTTAGTTTAATGAAAATATCTAATCCTAAGGGAAGAGGGAAAGAGGCGTGTGGAGGTGGAAGGAATCGGGTCTGTTTTTAAGCGATTTGTTGCGTAATTTAAACTGACAGATTGATAAAGTTACAAATATCTTAGATATTTGTATTAGTTTAATCGAAAGTAATCAAAAGATCTAAAATGAGGGGAAAAAAAAGTGTTTTGGGCGTGTGGCACATTTAGGAGTCGGGTTTCGGGTTTGTTTCGTGACTTAAGTTGACTCGGGAATAGTTAAATGAAGTTCGGGTTTAAACCGTAAAACCTACTCTTTAATTCCTAATAAATTCAAAATAATTATATTAAATTATCATAAATTCAAATAAATCAAAATAAATTAAATTTATTATTTTTCAAATATAATATCGGTCTTTCAAATTACGGGTTGTTACAATCACCCCTCCTTTTAAAAAGTTTCGTCCTCGAAACTTAGAAGGAGGAATGTGACATATATGTAGGTCTATTTCAAACCTTTAAAAAATATATTTGTAATAAAAATTCAGGGTCTTGTCAATGGGGCGGAAGGTTCTCGTCTGCAGTTAAGAACATCTACGTCACAAGTCAAAGACTTAAAAGATACATTTTCGCATCAACAAATGAGAAAACTAGTTATCGAACGTCTCCAATAACGAGTCTCAACACTCCTTGACGGTAAAACTACTTGAAATCATCAAACATTTCCAAAAGCTTTTAGTTCAAAAATTCTATAGCAAAGGTAATAACTTTACTATCTATGCCTAAAATTTCTAACTAAAGCTTCTAATAATCTATCTATAAGAGATGATATTCAATAAAAGGAACGGAATATTCGAAAGAATAAATCGAATAGAAAGAGGGAAGAAAGAAGGAGATTTTGAAAGTTTTCTCAAGGATAGAAACACTACAAGAAGACATTACACTAACGTAGAGCGACTCGAACATCGAAATCACAAATCGTGATAATAGGAGGTACGCCCAAACGATTAAAAAGGACTAAAAAGAGAAAGGATTGAAAGGTAGCGGATTACCTAAGGATCAATTTGAGGGAAGAGAGAGGAATGAACCACAATACTATCTTCCATCTATGAAAATTCAAATGTCGATCGTAACTCGACAACACTAACTGCACCAGAATCTAGTCCTCAAGAGAGTGCAATATTTCCTCAACTTTTTCAATCATCAGATTCCTACCAAAATATTTCATAAGCATGACACATTGAGCAACAACTCCCAATTATTCAAATTCAATTAAAAATCTTCTAAGGTCCATCGGTACGGTAAACTCCATAACTAACAACCCATGTAAGATTCATTACGAACTCTAATCTTCTTAGCTCCCTCTAAACTCTTATTGGAAACCACCATCAAAATATTTATAATTAGGGAAACAAGACCGCTAACAACCACAAGGTAAAAGAGGCTTACTATGAAATCCTTTGATCCAATTTATTCCAAAATTCATTATCCTAAGTTATTAACAATGAACTTTCTCATCTTCAAAAGTTAAATCACAAACCTCAAAAGAGATTAGTCACACAATCTCATTTCACTTAACTTTTGTCAATCATAGGGCAATGCGACAGTAAATCAATTTATTTAGCTCTTCCAAACTC
>JAIUZE010015573.1:0-16292 GCA_022085475.1 Heliosperma pusillum
CCAAATAATCTACCCTTATTATTAACTAGATAATAAGATAGATATTATACTACTAATATTATGGCTATATTACTACACTAGTAATACTTAGTAAATATTAGTATTTGAGAGTTTTTAGAGAGAAGATGCGTTTTGAGAGAAGTAAAGAAAACAAGCATGAATGAACCAATAAAATGATCAACCATATTGCCCTTTTATAGGCAATATGGCCGGTCCATATGAGCATCACAAGGCTCTCATTTTGCTTATTTTAATCACATGCATTAGGGTGGAGTGTTGTAGTATAAGTGATGATTATATTCTACTTGTTATGTCACTTTCAATTGGTAACTAAAGAGTGTAAACAAGAGCAACAATCATCATCATGTAACTAGCAATCTAACCGGCCACAATGGCCTAGTTTGGTCCATTTTTATTTTTGATATTTGTCTCACAAATACTTATTGATCATATGGTTAATTATCTTGTATAATTAAGTGTTAATTTGATCATATAACAATTATATGAATCAATTAAATAAATAATATGTACTTAACATTTTAAGTAATATTTTACCATTATATCAATATATAATGGGTCCCACAATGCTTAGTTAATTTATTTTACAACTCCTTGTAAATATAATTAACTAATTAACTCTATCTCAAAACCTCAACTAATTTAGTAATTTAACGATTAATTACTAAGTTAAATCTTATTTAATCGTATTAAAATAAGATATAAATTTATTAGTCAATTATCGCATAATTGAAAAATAAGTTTAATCGAATTTGAGTTCTTAACTCAATTTCTAATAATTAACTCTCGTACATATAGAATATATGTAATGTACTAATTAACTGTATCGTATACAAATAATTAGTTACTATTTGGATTTCATCCTTTAGGTGTGACCGAAAGGGATCAGTTGATCACCGCCGTCAAACGACAATAACGTCAAACTCTAGTCAGCCAACCGTTATTGATTTACGTTAATCAACTGACTAATCATATATATAGTCAATAGATATCCCAATTATTTTCCTTAATAAGATTTATCATGTGGCGCACTATTGTGGAGGACACCTACTCCAACAGGATCCACCAATATGTGGCCGGGGCACGGTTTTTCTGAGAGGAACCAATCGGTTACTCCCTATGTGCTCAAAATCATTGAGCATATTGTGAGTCTAGAACGTTTACAGTGTCATATTCCGCAAGAGTTTGCGGTAGACAATGTTCTTCACTCATTGCACAATGGGTTCACCCACCTTAGGGTAAACTATAACATTAATGACATGAAGAAGAGTTTTCATGAGCTCCATTCTCTCCTTGTCCAAGCAGAGAAGAATGTGAAAGCTAGTGGGAGTGAAAAGAAAGATGTTCTCTCAATGAAATTGAAAAATAATTAGGGGGTGAGGAAGGGAAACGGGAAGACGAGGGGCAAGTTCTAAGACAAGGGTAAGAGCAAGAACATTATGAGTGGCAAAGTAAAGCACAATGTTGGCAAACATTCTGATGCACAATGCTGTTATTGTAATGGAAAACGACATTGAAAGAGAAATTGTGTCAAATATCTTGAGGACAAGAAGACTGGACATGTGACTCCCACATGTATACTTTCCTCAAAATACTATATGATAGATAACTATGCTATTAAATTTACTTGGGTATATGATACTGAATGTGGCTCTCACCTTTGTATTCATGTACATGGACTAAGGGATGCGCGAGCACTAGCCACGCGTGACGTGGACCTATGAATGGGAAATCAAGCTACAGTAACCGCCGTTTCCGTGGACACCTTATGTTCTTGTTTTGGTAAATGGTTTAGAGTTGTATTTAAATAATTGTTATAATATACTAATTCTTACCAAGAACATTATCTCCTTTTCTGTGTTAGGCATGGAAGGTTTTTCAATTTCAATTAAGAACAATCGTTGTACGTTTCCTTTGAGTGAATTGGTTTATGGTGAAGCCATTTCTATTGGAGGTATTTATGTTCTAAATTTTGTATCATGTACAAAATACGAAACTCAGAACATGTGATCCCCCAATCTATCATATCTTTGGCATTGTCGTTTAGGTCATATATATGAAAGACGTATAAAGAAACTTGCTTCATCTAAAGTTCCAATCCATTTGATTATGCATCTTATGGAGTATGCGAATCTTGTCTTCTATTCAAGATGACTTGTTCTCTTTGTAAGGGAAAAGGACCCGAGCAATTGATGTATTGTGACTTATACGTACGAATGTGTGTGGTCCAATGACTTTCACAGCTAAAGGTTGTTACAATTAATTCATTACTTTTACTGGCCATTTAAGTAGATATGGGTATGTCTACTTAATGGAACACAACTTTGAAAAGTTCAAAAATTTCAACATGTAGTAGAAAACCAATCGGATAAAAAGATCAAAACCCCTACGATCTGATCGTGGTAGTGAATACGCTAATTACGAATTTTCCTGAAAGATTTTGCTATAGTATCACAATGGACTCCTCCTGACATACCACCTTTAAATGGTGTGGCCGAAAGAAGAAATCAAACATTATCAGATATGGTTCGTTCTATGATGAGTCTAACTGAACTTCCTAATTATTTTTGGGGGTTTTGCTATATTGTCTGCAATATTCTCACTATACTAAAACCCAACTAAAGCGGCTGATAAAACACCATTTGAGATATGGAGAAGGAAGGTCTCTCATTTGTCATTCATGCATATTTGGGGTTGGAAAAATTACGTTAAGAATAAGTCTGACGATTAACTAACACCCAAATCTAAAAAATGTTTCTTTGTGGGATATCCAAAGGAAACGCGTTGTTAATACTTCTACAACAGTCACAAGGTCAAAGTCTTTGTTTCTCATGATGTTGTCTTTCTAAAAAAGGAGTTTATTTCTAAAAGACAGGGTGGGAGAAAATTTGAACTCGATAAAGTTCAAGTGCCACAAACCAAAAATGAAGTAGAGGAAAATATTCTCTCATAGTCTGACGCGGTGATTGTTCCTTCTGAATCTAGAAGGACAGGTCTAATTAGTCATCAACCTGATAGATACCTTGGTATTATCGAGAAATATGTTGATTATGATGTGTTACTTTTAGAAAGTGACAAACCTACTACCTACAAATCGGCCATTTTTAGTCTTAACTCAATTCATTGACTTGAAGCCATGTGATCCGAAATGGATTCTATGTACGATAACCGAGTATGGGTCTTGGTAGATAGACCAAAAAGGGTTAGAGGTTTTTAAGATCAAAATCGGCATGGATGAACATAAGGATATTTACAAAGCTAGATTGCTGGAAAAAGATTTTCACTCAAGTTCATTGTCTGCACTATGACGAGACCTTTGCCGTAGTTGTTATGCTTCGTTCTATTAAAATTATCTTAACGATTGCCGCTTTTCATAATTGTGAGATTTGGCAAATGGATGCCAGAACATCCTTCTTGAATGAGATTCTAGAAGAGGAAGTGTACATGACACAACACGAAGATTTTGTGGATCTATCTTAACCTAAGAAAGTGTGCAATCTTAAGAGATCCATCTATGGTCTTAAACAAGCATCCAGGAGTCGGAACCATCGTTTTGATCATGTTATTAAACAAAACGGTTTTACTCGAAGTGTTGATGAGCCATGTGCTATACATGAAGTTTAGTGGGAGTAAGGTTTCTTTCCTAGTCTTATATGTCGATGACATATTGCTCATCGGGAATGACATACCAATGTTCGCTTCTGTTAAGGAGTGGCTATGGAATCATTTTAAGATGAAATACTTGGTAAAGGCATACACATCTTAGGTATCTGGATCTATAGAGATATATCCAAGAGGATACTAGCATTTAGTCAAGAAACTTAGGTGCTATTTGGCCAAGCTTTAAAAGTGTTTTTTCAACTAAAAAAGCTAGAGTTAGGCCAAACACCATAAATTAGGGATGTATGAAACTCCTTTTAAAAAGTCAGAAAGTGATTATTGACCTCAAAAAGTAGAAGTAACAATTTTCTACTTCTACTTCTACTTTTCATATAAGCGCCAAAAACCCAATACTTTTACATCTTTCTTTTTTCATCTGGAAAACCATTACCTCCTTATGCTATTGTGTGCTCGATTTTTTCTCTTCTCTGCACAACTCTTTACTTCTCTAACATTTACCATTAAAGTATTAGATAATCAACATTTCCAACTATTTGTTCCAGCCATAATCTTACTTCTATGATTATTATACTTCTTTTGTCTCAATCATTTGTTTACCGTTAATACAATTCACCACAAAGAATATAAAAGATAAACAAGTGAATGAGACGTAGGGAACTAATCTTGTGACACCCCGCGATTTCGCAGAAAAGTAAACACATAAATTTGCAGCGGAAAATACGACATTTTAAAAAATTTAAAAGCAAACCCGCGAATGTCACTATGTTACAAAACCAAAACTTAATTTAATAAATCGTTTATACAAATTGTATCTTCAATAAATACAAGGGACATCGATCCCTTGATAAATCACAGTTAATATACTAACCTAATATAAACTACACGCTAAGGGTGAATCGCTATAAGAACAACACTCGCTAGCTCTCTCGCCACAACCACATTCAAACACCATCCTGCAACATGTTCATTCATTAAAAATGAATGCCACAGTCAGTGGGAAGTAACTCAGGGTTCTCCTATCCATATCACATCAAAACGCACATAAATAAGCATATAATCATGTGTCATCAAGCAAACACATATACCATGCCAGATGTGAGAATAGCATTATGATAATAACAATATACGAGTAAAGAAAGACATCATCCATCATCATCATGCAATACAAGACTCGGGGAGGACTCCCCTTGGCAACCATATAGAACACTAAGGGCTTGCATCTCATCTTTAGCGACATATGCTTGAGAAGGTTTCGGACTCGACATACAAAACAATCATAGGCATCCAATCAATCAAGTATACGATGCATCATATGATCAAACATAAGTATACACACTCTCACGGTAAATGACACGCACTAGCACCATGCACATAGCAAGTATGATCAAACACGTCCACGGGATAAACATTTCCCTGAACCATATAGGATAAACATTTCGTAGATGAAAGATTCACACGTCCAAGGGATAAACATTTCCCTGAACCATATACGATAAACATTTCGTATATGAAAGACTCATTTCCTCGCGGTGGGACGACGATAATAATAGGGTCCTAGTCTAAACCTGGCCAGACTCTCGGAATAAACGTGTTCCGATTTGACATGCGATAAATATTTCACATCCAAGACTCGGTCAAACACAGAAGCCGAGTACCCCAAATTCGGTCAAACTACTCGAAAGAGGCGAAAAGAGCACAATAATCAAATACAAGCAAGTACGCTACATGCAATGACACCACCTCGCAAGGAAACAACATTTGACGGCCGGGTCGATCAACGCATTGCGTTCACCTCCTAACAACGTCTTCATATCCCCACTAAAACATGCATACAAGCATCAAGGACGCACCCATACCGCTCCGACATTCCAGTCTAACGAAGATAAGGTGTGGCCGAGAAATGAGAGTTCAAAGCACTCGACAAGTAGTGGTCAAATCAAATACACAAGGTAGAACCGACTCAAGAGGGGACATATCAAAAACCGTCACAAAACATGTCATATAAGCATGTGAGATATCATATATTCTAAACATGAATATTTAATGTTATTACGTAAGTTTATAAGATAAACAAACTATACAAACTATTACATGTGAAGGCATATGGAAAAGAAATGAGAAGAAGCTACAGGGGGTGCCAGCCGGTCAGGTGGACCGGCTGCCGTCTACCCGTGTGGCACCACAGCAACACATAACAACAACAGTAAATATGTAGGGGATCCCCAGCTGGCGAGTGTGACTGGCTGCCGGCTACCCGGCGGGGGTCATAGGACAAAGTGAGAAAAGTGAAGAAAAGGGGAAGAGGAGGTGTCTCAGCCGGTGAGACCAGCGGCTGGGTGGCCGGCTGAGACTCATAGTCACATCAAAATATCATTCAACATACAGGTGTTCCGAGCCGGTTGGGGGGACCAGCGGCCGGTCGGCCGGCTGGGACTCACGCTACATCAAAATTGTTCATTTCACATCAGGAGGTTCCCAGCCGGTAGGGGTGACCGGCGGTCGGTCGGCCGGCTGGGACACACAAGCACAAAAAACACAACAACAACAACCAATACTCTAACCCTTTTGATTCTCATTCAATTCCAACAACAATTACCAACAATAAACCACATTTAATGCACTCTAAACATATCCAATCATTTGACAAGGTCAATTAAAGCACCTTAATGGCTCAACTCAAGTTCAAACATGATAAATAAACATAATTAACAACTTGAATGTGACTTAGCATGAGATTAATGAAAGATAAGCATGTGGGGTAAATTCATACATAAGAATGAACAACTAACACCATTCCACATGAAATTAAGGCAAAGATTACATCTTTCATTAATTAAAACTACAATTAAAACATTAAAACACATATTGATATCGAGTAACCCATCACCGTTACCTCGATTAGCACTTCAAATCCTTGATTCTCAAGCTAACCATCAACCCACGTGAATTCCTTGACCCAAAATCTTCAACACCCACCCTTTTATCGATAAATAACATAGTAGTAGTCCAAACCGAAATTTCTAGAATTGGTCTTAAAAGAAGGTTAAAGGTTTCAATCTTTTATTGGTTAGAAAGAAAGAGGACGGTGAAAGGATTTTGAAACATTAAACGGAATCGAATTACGTTAAGAAACGAAGAAGTTATGTCAGTCTTAAGTTTAGATCTAGAAAATGAGTTTTATAAAAATTTGGAGGAAATGAGTATTTTATGGTATGAAAATGAAGAGGAGGAAGAGGAAGAGGAAGAGGTAGAGAGGAGAAGATTAATGTAAAAATCGCCGAGTTTCGTTGAGAGACGGAGAAATGACATCCGTCTTAAGATTATAAAGTAATGGTGTTTTGTGTTGAGGAAGAAGAACGAGAAGGAGAAGAAATGTTGCTGAAATTTGAGGAGGAAGGAGGAGATATTTGTTGGGTCTATTTTTAGAAGATGAATAATAGAACGCCCAAATTTCATATTGGGTCAACTCACTTGCATTTTCGTGTAGAATCCGATTACGAACTCATAACGGACTGAAATGCGACGGTTTCTACGCAACTAAACCAAATTCTATTTAACATTAATTTAAAGCCACGAAATCATAAATTATCGACTTAAATTATTTTAATTAATAAAAGACGAATTTATAAAATTTACGACTTTAGTAAATTATTCATTATTATAAAATCTGGGGTGTTACAATCATCCCTCCTCTTAAAAAGTTACGTCCTTGAAACTTGAAAGTAGAAAACAAAATTTTGAAGGACATAAGAAATTGGTTTTCAAAATCGACATTACAAACACCTCCACAAGAAATGACTTTTCGAAAACGAGACTTTCCTCAAAAAGGGTTCAAAACAGTTTTTACAAGTATGAAACTTTATACAAGTATTAAAAGAGTGCCCGTCGCGAACAAGAACTCTAATTATCCAAATCAGTTTAAAGTCAAAATGATGAAATCGAAAATCGAGACAAACGTTAGCAAGTGCAGGACTAGTCACCAGACGTCTCCAACAACAAGTCCAAACATCCAACTAAACGTAAAATCCATAAAATGAAAGCAAAATTTTTACATTTTCACAAAATGAAAGTAGAAAAATCCATTTTTTTAAACTCCTTTAAACGGATAAATTGGAAATATAATATAAATATTTGGAAAATATCTCAAAATATAACCCAAGGTAACTAAACATTGCACTCACATAAAACAACTTGAGCATCACACAAATCATGGGTATAAAATATACACACGTCGAGCAAAATGAAATAAAAAGGCTTATCGAAAAGAGTAATAGCGGAAAGAAGGACAATGTCCAAAGAATAACAAATTGAATAAGTGTCAATTTGAAAGGCAAAGAGAGAAATGATAAACTTAGACATATTTTATTTCCCGAAGGAAAGTATGACAAGATAGATAAGAGAGAAATGAACAACAAAGCATTCGCTCAAAGGGAATGAAAGCCTAAGAACTATACACTCCACTCAAATACCAAAATCCTCACGGTCAACTTCTCGGGCATTTTTGCGAAACCCAAAACATAGCCACATCATTCTAGGGGCTTTATCCATTTAACATCACAAACATCGCTAATAACCTAGTCCTCAAGGCAATGTAACACATCTCGGTTACACCTTAACCACTTTCAATTATAAGATCCTACAAAATTCTTGACAATCACGAGGCCAAAGCTACTCATGGAAATATCTAGTATCCACTAGCATTAACTAAGGTCTATCGAAAAGGAAAAATCCACGATCAAATAATCCACATGAAGGGTTTCTTAATATATTCTAACATCCTTAGTCTAATCGATTATTACACTCGAATCCACAAGCATAGATAATCATATCTAGAAAAGTATAATTACCACTAATCATAGGATGAATAGGCTCACCATTCCAATTCTGCGATTCAAATCACCTCAAGACTTACTATCCACAACTTAAAGAAATTTCTCATTCACAAACCACAAAATCTTATCAGAGAAAAATTACCAACTCCAAATCATACATGGCCAAGCATGTGACAACCCTCGCGAATGCGGAAATATAAAACATACAAGCATGTGAATTATATAGCGGAAATATGAAGTTTTTAAAACTTTTATACATGCAAGAAGAAATATACGAGGAGTGTCAAATATTACAAACCAAGGTACGAAATAGACTACAACAAGAGACGAAGTCTCTCCAATTGTTAACAAAATAAAAGTGATTAGCAAAACAAGCTAATAACGTCTAGAGGTGTCTCATCCAGGGACAACGCCCACTAGCTCACACCCGAACCCAAAATATCATAGCAAAAAGCCATCCAAATCAAGCAACCTGTTCATCCATGAAAAACATGAACGCCACAGTCAGTGGGGAGTAACTCCGGGTTCTCCCAGCCATATCACATTAAACGTACATAGAAGAAAATACAAAAGTAGAAGCATGCATATATAAATATACATGTGAAATACGATAAGGATAGATAGGCAATTCAATATATAATGATAAGAGCTTATGGAATACAAATCCGAATCCATCATGTTATACAAAGACTCGGGGAAGACACTCTTAGGCAACCGAATACGCTCACTAGGGCTTGCATCTCACCGTTAGCGGTATAAGTTTGATAAGATTGAGACTCGACAAACAAACCATGCCAAGTCATGCGATTACCATGAATAAATCCATCATGTTATCATCCATTCAAACAACCCAATAAATAGACGGTGCCCAATCATGCAATGACCATGAATAATATCATGAAATCACGCATTCAAGAACGACGACACAAGACGACATCTCTCACGGTAAATGAAACGCACTAGCACCGTGTACATGGCAAGTATGATTAAAAGGCATCCATGGGATAAAACATTTCCCTGAACGCATACACGATAAAGCATTTCGTATATGTAGACTAATTTCCTCTTGGTAGGAACGATAATTAAACGGCTCCTAATCTAAACCTGGCCAGATTCTCGGAATCACATTTTCCGATTCGACATGCGATGACGTTTCGCATCCAAGACTCGGTCTTACAAATAAAACGCCGAGTACCCCAAATTCGGTAGATCCAATTCCGAAAGAGGCGGAAAATGAGCTCAAGCCTCATAACATGCGGTACGCTAAATGCAAATAACACCACCTCGCAAGTACACAACATTTGACGGCCGGGTCGATCAACGCATAGCGTTCAACTCCCAACAACGTCGTCGTATGCCCACTAACACATGCATTTAAGCAGTAGGATACCTCTCCGTTCCGACATTCCAGCCTTACGAACGGGAAGGTAGCCAAGGGAAATGAGAGTACAAAGCACAAGACAAAACATGGCTACAAACCGTATCATTTGTAAAACCCGACTCAAAGTGGGACATAGCAAAAACCGTCACAAAACATATGATACAAGCGAATGAAATATCATATATCCAAAACATGAATATTATAAGTCAATACGTAAAATTATACGATAAACGGATCATGCGAACTATTATAAATTACGAGTTTTAAAAGTCAAAGGAAAAGATCACAGCCGTGTTCCAGGCCGGTCAGGAGGGAGGCGGCCGGTACCCCGGCTCGGAGCACAGGCAAAACCCAAAAATTCATCAAAACAGAGAAATGTGTTCCAGGCCGGCATAGTGACCGGCGGCCGGTGCACCGGCCAGGAACACCTCTTCATACAAATTCCAAATTTTCCAAAGATGTTACTGATGTGTTCCCAGCCGGTGGGCAGACCGGCGGCCGGTCGACCGGCAGGGAGCACCTCTTCACCCGTGAGCTTCCTTTACTTATCCAATTCATTTCAATTCTCAAATATACTTCTATTAATCATCAACAATCAATATACATCATCAACATTCATCATATAACAACATTCATTAATCATACCATGATTCCTAAGCTTCTAATCGTATTCTAAATACGATTTCTAGCATATAAAGCATGTAAAACACGTAAATGATATCGAGTAACCCTTCACCGTTACCGTTAAGCGTCTTCACTACTCGTCAAGCTCCTCTTCAATAAGGTAATAGTCTTTGTCGGGATCTTGGAGGTCACCACCTACAATTAGATCATAAAAGATGAATAAAATTCATCTTGAGAAAGACGGAAAGTTTGAAAAGCGAGAAAGACGATACTTTTAATATGAATACGGATAGAGGAAGGTAAGGGGAGAAGAATGAGACGAACTTACGTGAATTCTAGCAAGTAACGAATGATCTAGGATGATTCAAAGATCGAAAATATTATGGAGGCAAGGGTTTCTTAAGGAAGAAGTAATTTGGTTTGTGTTTGAGTTTGTGTTGAATGAGAAAAATAGGTTAAGGGAGGGAGTGTGAGTTGTGTAAGGAAAAGTCAATAAAAATTCAAACTCGCCTTAAGACGAGATTCTCATGGAATCTCGTGGAAATTCCAAATACGAACTCGGAAATTCTAAATTCGACTCGGAACATAAAATTCTAAATTAAAACTTAAAATTACTGAAAAGTATTCGTATAATATTTTCATTATAAAAATAGGGTAAATTTCCGGGTGTTACAATCACCCCACCTTTTAAAAAGTTTCGCCCTCGAAACTGGAGGGAAAGAAAAGAAATACCTTACTCGAATAGACTCGGATATTTACTACGCATAGAAGCTTCGGTTTCCCAAGTCTCTTCTTCGACATTAGCACTTCTCCACAAGATTTTCACCAAAGGAACTACTTTACTTCTCAACTTCCTATCCTTGCGATCTAGGATACGAATCGGCTTCTCTTCAAAGGATAAATTCGGTTCAAGCTCGGGCAATTCAACTTGAAAGACATGGCTTGGATCACTAACATACTTTCTCAATTGAGAAACATGGAATACATCATGAACCTTAGCCAAATTCGGGGGCAAATCCAACTTATAAGCAACGGCACCAATCCTTTTCACAATATCAAAGGGTACAATGTATTTCGGGCTCAATTTACTTAACACCAAAGTTTAACAACCTTCATGGGAGATACCTTCAAAAAAACATTTATCTCCACCCACATTCTAAAGGGCCTTCGAGATATCGCGGCATAAGACTTTGACGGTTTGCGCGGCTTCATTCTATCACGAATGAACTTCACAGTCAAATGGTTTCAACAAGAACATCGGGGCCTAAGTCAGAACATCACTCAATTGATTTCGCAACAATATAGGACTCCGTAATTCCTGCATATTAAAGAGCTTCATATGGAGCCATCTTGATAGATGCATGATAGCTATTGTTGTAAGAAAACTCCACCAACGGTAGACTCTTTTCCCAACTAGACTGGAAGTCAAGAGCACAAGCCCTAAGCAAGTCTTCTAAAGTTTGAATAGTCCTCTCAGTCTGACCATCCGTAGCGGCATGAAATGCAGTACTCATCAACAACCTACTACCCATGGCTTCTTGCAAAGCTTTCCAAAATCTCGAACAGAATCTCGGATCTCGGTCGGATATAATCTCCATAGGAACACCATGATATCTAACAATTTCATCCTCATAGGCTTTCGCTAATCGATCCAAACTCCAAGTTTCTTTGATCGGAATAAATCTAGCACACTTGGTCAATTGATCAACAACAACCCAAACGGCATCTTTACCTCCAACAGTTCTCGGCAAAGCCATAACAAAGTCCATAGAAATAGATTCCCACTTCCATAGCGGAATATCCAAAGGTTGTAGCAATCCACCGGGCCTCTTGTGTTCAATCTTCACTTGTTGGCAAGTAAGGCATCTACCAACATATGACACAACATCACCCTTCAAGTTCGGCCACCAAAACCGTAGCTTCAAATCCTTGTACATCTTATAACCACCGGGGTGAATAGAATAAGGGGAAAGGTGAGCTTCATCAAGAACTCGCTTCCTCAAATTAAGAGCATTAGGAACAAATAAACGACCATGGAAATGAAGAACACCTTCATTATCAAACTTGAAATCTTTACCTTTACCTTCAAGAATCTTGGCTTGGATAGACTTGTAGGTAAGATCATCACCTTGGCTTTCACGGATTTCACGTAGAAAAACAGGCTCGGCAATCATAGCACCAACATGAACAAATCCACGCTCTACAAATTCCAAACTCAACCTTCGAAACTCGGCACAAAGATCAACAGGTAATACATGCATAGCATTCAAAGCATGAGAAGCTTTCCTACTAAGAGCATCTGCAACAACATTAGCCTTCCCTTCATGATAGAATAACTCAAAATCATAATCGTTCACCAATTCCAACCATCTTCTTTGTCTCATATTCAACTCTTTTTGAGTAAATATGTATTTCAAACTCTTGTGATCGGTGAAGATACGACAATGAACTCCAATTAGGTAATGTCTCCACACTTTCAAAGCATGAACAACGACGGCCAATTCTAGATCATGAGTAGGATAGTTCACTTCATGAACTCTCAATTGCCTGGAAGCATAAGCCACCACCTTCCTATTCTGCATAAGAACACAACCTAATCCCATCTTAGAAGCATCACAGTAGACATCAAAGTCCACTCCATCTTCAGGCAAAGTCAACACCGGAGCGGTAGTTAACCTCGTCTTTAACTCTTGAAACGCTGCTTCACAAGCTTCATTCCATAGGAATTTGGTTTCCTTCTTCAATAACTGAGTCATCGGTCTAGCAAGCTTAGATAAATCCTTGACAAATCTTCGATAATAACCAGCTAAACCAAGAAAACTTCGAATCTCTCTAATATCAGTTGGACTCTTCCAATCAACAACGGCCTCAATTTTCGAAGGATCCACCATTACACCTTCTTTAGAAATCACATGCCCAAGAAAGGACACTTTAGGTAACAAAAATTCACACTTAGAGAACTTAGCATACCACTTCTGACGACGTAGAACACCCAAAATAATCCTCAAATGAATAGCATGCTCATCTTCGGACTTGGAGAAAATAAGAATATCATCAATGAATACCACCACACACTTATCAAGATACTCACTAAATGTGCGGTTCATTTGATCCATAAAGATAGCGGGAGCATTCGTCAATCCAAATGGCATCACTTTGAACTCATAATGGCCATACCTCGTACTGAAAGCGGTCTTTGGAATATCAACATCTCTAACCGGAATTTGATGATAACCGGATCTCAAATCAATCTTTGAAAAAGTAGAAGCACCCTTTAATTGATCAAACAAATCTTCAATTCTTGGCAAAGGATACCTATTCTTGATTGTAATCCGATTCAATTCACGGTAATCGATACACAATCTCATAGAACCATCCTTCTTCTTCACAAAAAGAACAGGAGCACCCCAAGGCGAGGCACTGGGTCGAATAAAACCCTTTTCAATCATATCATCCAACTGCTTCCTTAATTCTTTCAATTCAGAAGGAGCCATACGATAAGGAGCTTTGGCAATTGGACCAGAACCCGAAACAAGATCAATAGAGAATTCAACATCACGCTCGGGAGGAATCCCGGGCAAATCTTCGGGGAATACATCAATGAATTCTCGAACAATAGGCACATCTTCAATACTTGGCAAAGAGGTATTTGAAGAAGTTACAACACACAAGAATGCTTGGTGACCTTTTCTAACCATACGTACCAAATTAAAGCAGAAAGAAGTTAAAGACAACATTTACGGGGGTTTGAGTGAGATCCCTATAGGGTATTCTAACACCTAAAGGACTCTTTAAGAAAATTCTTTTGATCACGACACTCGGACAACGCATGATACATAGTAACCAATCTTATCCCTAATATAATATTAAAACCTCCGAGAGGAGGAAACCTAAAGGAGTTTGCAGGGAAAAGCTAGAACCGAAATAGAAAGTGGTACTTTGGATAAAGAGTAGAACAAGAGATAATATCTCCGGATGGTAAGGATATGGGAGTATACTCACTAGATGTAGGCTTGATAGATAATTTACTAGCATAGGTTGATGACACAAAAGACATAGAAGCACCGGTATCAAAAAGAATAAGACACGGTTGCTCTAAAATTGAAAACATACCCGTAATGATCTCGGGATGAGCGTCGGGTTCGGCACGACTCATGACAAAGATTGAACCCTTAGGTTTAGGAGGAGGAGGCAACTTTCCGTCGGGGCAATCCTCATAACGATGACCACCCTTTTGACAGAAGAAGCACACATAAGGACGGCTGTTACAAGACACACCGGGATGGAGTGGTTGTCTACAACGGTTACATTGACGACCCTGAGCTTGAGCTTGAGGAGCATAAGGCCTATGAGCCACATTTGAAGTAGCTCTAGGAATAAAAGGAGCAGGATTCCTTGAATAGGCATCCGAAGGAGGATTAAATCTCCTCTTGATAGCATAAGAATTAGAAGGAGACGGAATAAACGGTCTCTTCCCAAAAGCATTCGGCCTAGGAGCATAAGAAGGAGAGGGATTATTCATGAAAGCTTCATCTCTTATAGCCTTCATTGAATTTTCAGCCCATAAGGCATCATCATAAAGATCTCCAAAGGATGCGGTACCTCTTCTCACTTTACTTTGAAGAACGGCATTCAACTTGTTACGATAATAGAAAGCTCGATCTTCATCATCACGGATAAGCCTTGGCGCAAAATGAGCGAGCTTATTAAACTCCGTAGTAAACTCTTGAGCTGATAGGTTATCTTGCTTAAAATCGATGAACTCTTTAAGCCTTTGCTGTTTAAGCTCTTTAGGATAAAATCTACCCTTGCTCTTTAGGATAAACTCTTTAAGCCCAGTTAAAGTCCTCTTCAAGAACAGCAGTGGCACTTGTGATAGCCCACTAGTTGTCGGCTTCCCTCACCAGAAAGTGCTTTGCGATCCTAACCTTGTCCTCTTCTCGGACTTGGTATAGATCGAACTGTTTCTCCATCTCACGGAACCAATCGGATAACTCCGTAGGATCCGGCTCTCCACCATATGGTACGATCTTACTTCTAGCTATCTGTCCAGCTACCCATGCATAGCCACCTTGGTGGTTATCTTCCCTTCTAGGGGGAACTTGGTTGGCATTAGCTAGAGCGGCATCTTGCTGACTTTTCAGCACTTGAGTAAGAGCTTCCATCATAACATTCTCAGCTAATCGTGGTCAAACCATCTTCATAAGAAACAAAAACAAATTAAGTTACTCCTATCAATTAGCATAAACAATTAGACTACCAAGTAAAGTCCTTAACTTCTACCCAAACTCTCATTTATTATTTCAAGGTCAAGTAGTTTAAGTTAGGGTTCACGTGTGTGCGTCGGGAGCGATAAAAAGCTCTGATACCAACTGTGACAACCCTCGCGATTGCGGAAATATAAAACATACAAGCATGTGAATTATATAGCGGAAATAGGTAGTTTTAAAAACTTTTATACATGCAAGTTAAATAAAACGAGGAGTGTCAAAATAGTACAAACTAAGTACGGAAATACAACAAAGAGACAGAGTCTCTTCAAATGTTAACAAAGAACAAGTGTTTAGCAAAACTAGCTAAAATCGTCTAGAGGTGAAACTTCCAGGGACAACGCCTGCTAGCTCACACCCAAATCCCAAAATATCATATCCAAAAAGTCATCCAAGCAAGCAACCTGTTCATCCATGAAAAACATGAACGCCACAGTCAGTGGGGAGTAACTCCGGGTTCTCCCAGCCATATCAAATTAAACGTACATAAAAGGAAATACAAAAGTAGAAGCATTCATATATAGATATACATGTGAAATACGATAA
>JAIUZE010015575.1:0-56867 GCA_022085475.1 Heliosperma pusillum
TGTATAGCGTATAACCACTGCCTATATGTCTAAGACCTGGCCAGACTCTCGATGCATTAACTGTACATCGAACGACACTCGAGGACTAGAGCGTATAACCACTGCCTCTGATACCCCCTCGAACATAGACCAAAATAAACCCCCGAAGGGTAGCGCTTGTTCATTCCGAATAGTATATAACTGATACTACCGTCATCTATTCGACCAGCAACAAACAAATGCACAGTATAACTGATTGTACAAACCAGTGCGTGAACCACGTCACGACTCAACATAGGAACAATATAACTGACTGTCCAACAATGCGTGAACAACGTTACGATTCAACTCAAGATCAGCATAACCGACAGTCCAACAATAGGAATAAGAATAATCAATACGATATGCAAACATAGCGTTATAGTCCAGCTAACTATAACACCACATATAAACAAGCACATATGACTAATGGTTATAGTATCTTGACCTATAACATTACACCTAAAAGGATATGTTATAGTTCGAGTTACCATAACGCCAGACACAAAGGCATATAACATCCAATGTTATAATACCACCAACTATAACCTTCACTAAACTTTAGTGAAGTTATAGCAACGTCAGCTATAACCTTCACTCAACTTTAGTGAAGTTATAGTAACTTCAGCTATAACTTTCACCCAACTTTAGTGAAGTTATAACAACTTCAACTATAACCTTAGTTAAGCGTGTCAGGTTATAGTATCTTCAGCTATAACCTTCACTCAACTTTAGTGAAGTTATAGTAACTTCAGCTATAACTTTCATTCATATTTAGTGAAGTTTTAACACCTCAACTATAACCTTAGTTAAGCGTGTCAGGTTATAGTATCATCAACTATAACCTTCACTTAACTTCAGCAAAGTTAAAGTACCTTCAGCTATAACTTTCACTCAACTTTAGTGAAGTTATAGCACTCCAAGCTATAACTTTATACGTGCGAGGTTATAGTATCATCAACTATAACTCTCTTCCGTCACAGGTTAGTCCTCTATAACACAATCACCGAGGGGTCGACTCCACGGTACAAACCGCCATGTCACCACAACGAGTCTTGTTATAGTACACCGCACCATAACGTCACTTTCAAAGTTATAACTCAAATAGGTATAATTAGGGTAACTTACATGCAAAGTTATAACAACTTCAGCTATAACCTCAATGATGTAAACCAAAACCCTAATTTCTCAACATAAGCAAACCCTAGCCTCTCCCACAAGGAGGAGGCCGAAACCCTAGGCCACGGCAACCTCACGGCCGCGCCACCACCAACGACGCTAGGGTTCGCGATTTGAACCCTAGTTCGCGCACCAAATAAATAATTGAAAATAGAATGACAACATTAATATTAAATGCAATTAAACATGTGAATCATAAGCATAAATAACCACACAAACAATTAATCATACAATCAATCATTATATCATGTTAATAATTCACTTTCTATAAACATAATTAAAGGAAAACACCTAGTTACCTTTATTACGCAATAATGACCGCAAAATAATCTTCATAAAAACTCCATTAATAAAGTCCTACACGAATCCTCCTCCAAAACACCCAAAGAAAGACATCTTCTTTTTATTCTTCTTATTTACCCATAAAATATATAAACCCTAAAGGTAGGTCTAAACTTCATGCAATCGAGTCCCTTAAAAATATTATGAATAGAATATATTGTAGAGGTAAGAGCCAGGATTGTAAATATATAATTTATATTTGATTTGGATGAAGAAAGTTGTATGACAATGGAGTCAAAGAGAGAAAAATAAGAATAGAGGAAGAAGGGGAGCTCACGGCTGAAAACGGGTAGAAGGAAATATTGAGCAACCTAGTTGCTAGCTTAGGGTTTCTTTTATATTTATAAGAGAATTTAAGTGGGCTTTTGACCCATTAACTCACAAGATAGATAATCCAATTACAAATTAGGTTTAGAATAATTAAAACGCTCAAAGAGTTTATATAGGAAAAGTAGCTATTAAATTAAAATAATAAATCGTACGCGGACATTTTAACCCATCCAATTTAGGTAAAAACAGAAAATAACAAAATAGAGATCGCAAGCGTTAAATACGCATTAAATAATTAAACTCGCAAAATAATTATTTTAATAAATAAATTTCCGAATAAAATTATTAGAAAACACGGGGTGTTACACTTCCGAATGCCTGGATGAAAATATGAGACACAAGTATTAATAGTTTTTCACCAATTATTATACCAATTATATATCATTTGGTCTGAATTTTAGGAGTATTATAAACGTTGAATTTCAACTGAATAGTGTACTTTAATTTATGCGTGTAAAATGTTATACATTTTCTAGTATTGAATAATATTATAACTATAAAATTTTAAATACTATCTATATATTTTTATACATACTCGTGCAACTTTGCACAAGTCCTAAACAAATTTAGATAATGTACCAAAAACAGTAATACATAATTTGTTGACGATGAAAAGCTAAGCGAATAGTTGTGTTATTCATACTATATATTCACGTCCAGCCCTAGGGTAGGACGTGAACTATTCATGTCCAGTCCTAGGGTTGGACGTGAATATTTCATGTCCAATCCTAGGTCAGGATGTGTACTATTCACGCCCACTAGGTTTTTTTTTTGTCTTTTGCAAAAAAGAATTTGGAATTTTTTTATATAGAAAATCGTCTTAGTATAATTTAGGGCGCTTGAGTCGTTCTACGCTAATCCGTTCAACACAAATCCATTCTACAATGACGATTCTGTTATAATCCCCCTAAATATTTTCTAGTTATTTTAAAAATTGTTGGAGATGATATAATGAGGGGCAGATTAGGAAATTTATTACATATTCTCGACGTTATTTAGTAATCTGTTGACGGCGAATAATAGCTTGGATTTATAAAAGTCATAGGCTTATCGCCGATAAAAACTAAATCAAATTTTGTGAAAAGAACTTGGATCCATATGCTTGTGCTTCGATTAGGTTAGTAACATGGAATTAGTTGAGTCATAGACTGTGAGTGTTGACGTGTTGTACATATTGTTTATAAAATATAGCCAGAGATTGAGACAGAGTCTTCAATTAAATTGTCAAAATTACATCCCCATAGTCCCGAGTTTTTACCAAATATCAAAAAAGACTCATTCTTACGTATCAAAATTCAAATGTTCGTTGAATCAAATCATCAAAAGTTGGTACTCAAGTGCTAATTTTTTGGATTAATTTACTTATTGAAATATAAAATTCACATGTGATTTGTCCCATATTGTTGGAGAAAAAAATATTGTACCACTTTGTAACCAAGGGGCTACTCCTCCTATTAGTAGGTATTGCTTGCGACGGATCGGGTCTTGCGACGGGTATTTTGTGAGAGGAAATGGGTAGAGGGGACAAGGTGGGCACCCCCATGTGCTTCTCCACTCACCGTTGATGGGTATTTTGTGATAGAATATGGTATCCGTCTTAAGCTTGCGACGGATAGTGTCCATCACAAATGAGAATTTGTGTCCTCCTATAGCCAATTAGTTTTAGGATGGAACCTCCCTTATGTTGTAAAGTGGTTCGTCATTCTCCTCCGTTTGGTGCGGTCCGACCCGTTTGCATGTTCTAACATATTATTTGATACTCTTGACTATAAAGTGTAAAAATTTGTTAATAAGAGGGAATACATATAGGACTTGGCAAATGGGTCATTCGGGTCGGGTCATATCACCTTCGGTCGGGACATTATTGGGTTAGGCTATATTTGGGTTAGGCTATATCAAATTATCAAGGATTTTAAACGAAACCAAATAACGTTAGCATCCAAAATTTGAACATGTCAATAAGCTATGTCTTACAATATACGACCTCGCCAATTCTCCATATGACCACTTCAAATAAAGAACTGTTGTGACTATAATCAACTATAAATAGGTCATTTTACCATGCAAAGTATTATCCCAAAGTACTCAAAACTACTCCCTTCAAAAGCTAAGTGAAATAATAACTAAAGATCTTCTACTAATACCTAACAATGGCATACAGTAACACCTTTGTTGTTCTCGCACTTATGGCCTTCACTTCCTTTGTGGCTTATGCAACTGATCCAACCCAACTTCAAGATTTTTGCGTAGGAGTTAACGATCCTAAGCAAGCACGTACGTCTTCTCTTAATTATGTTTATTTTAATATTGTGTTCTCTCGTTTCTTTTATTCGAATCGTTTATTTTCAATCTTTGAAGTACAAGTTTTTGACATACATCGTAACATAATACTTAGATAATAACTTTTCTTATTCACTTATATCATACGGAGTACTATTAATGGAATACTCCGTATATGTAAGGAAGTATGAAACTCAAACAATTAAATGCTTGGCAAAATACGTACTCCATACGGAGCACTTTATAGGAGTGACATATTATATGGAGTATCTTAATATCAACTTTATCTTTTAAGTTAGTAATAAATTAAAACAATAAATTTGTACTCGAATTTTCACCCTAAAGTTTGTTTCTTTGCAGTGTTTGTGAATGGCATGTTTTGCAAGAATCCAATGGAAGCAACACCGGATGATTTTTTCTACAAAGGGTTGGACATACCAGGGAAAACCAACAATTTAGGAGTCAATGTCACTCAAGTTACAGCAGCTCAAGTACCCGGGCTCAACACCCTTGGTATATCGTTGGCTAGGATCGACTTCGCACCATACGGGATCAATCCACCACACACCCACCCTCGTGCCACTGAGGTCTTGACGGTCATAGATGGAACCCTCTATGTTGGGTTTGTGACATCCAACCTTCCAACTGGCGGGAACAAGTTATTCACTAAGGTGCTAAACAAAGGAGATGTTTTCGTGTTTCCCCAGGGTCTCGTTCACTTTCAATTTAATGTCGGTAATACCCCGGCTGTGGCTTTTGCTGGGTTAAGCAGCCAAAACCCTGGTGTTGTGACAATTGCCAACGCTGTGTTTGGATCACAGCCCCCTATCTCGGTCGATGTTTTGGCTAAGGCCTTCCAATTGGATGCCAATGTGGTCAAGTTCCTTCAGTCTCGGTTTGGGATGAGCTCATAATTCAAGAACCGATTACCATTTACAAGATACCACTACTATTATCATACTATCTAAATTTTGCTAATGTAATGAATAAAGACTATTGTGATATATACAAGTAATTGAGTGATTTATGATTTAAATAACCGAGTCTAATCTACTCTCGTATGTGTTTTAATTTATATGAAAGCAAAGTCACAAAATGAAGATAAATAGTGAGGAACCGACCTCCTAAAAATCATCAAGAATCGAAATGAAATATCAAAGAGCTTACCAACATAAATAAGTACAAAAACAAGACGTTCTGAGAGAGCGCAGAAACCAGAAAACGACTCGTATGTAAGTCGTAACAGAACAAATACAATATTATGGATCTTCAAAATGTAGTTCAAAGTTACCCCAATAGATTAGCAAATCAACTAATACCACCCATCTTTAGCATCGGCGGCATTTTCTTTCCTTGCATTGTTGCCTCTGTAAATGCGTTCTAGAACTTGAGTGTCAAAGAGGTTCTCGGTTTTTCTTTCTTCTATCGTGGTCCTCTTGTTGCTTTCGGAACTTTGAATGCCCTATTTCCATGTCGATTTCATACTTGTAACGTGATCAACCTCCAATCCGTGTCAATCAAAGTTGAGTACATGTACACATACATATTTAAGTGTCAAACTTTTCATGGCTCAATATTAGTGGCTCCTACCGCAAACAGTGCTCATAGTCCGGGCATTAGAAAGTCTCTAAGCCGAAGCCGTAAGTAGACAAAGGTCCTTCCACCCAAGCTTAACCGTACCGTTGTCCTGAACCAAAGTATAACCATCATAGGGGAACATCTCTAGCAGCAATGTCGCTTGGGCACACGCCAAATACCGCATTATTACGCTCAATAAAGAGCGAATTTGGCTCAAATAAGGCCACATCAATAGGCTCAATTAAAGCATCATCACTTATCCACACCAAATGGCGCATTATTACGCTCAATTAATGTGTAATATTAAGCTTAATATTATGACATGTTCTCGATCTCTGCTACATGCGAAATCTTTAAGTATACGAGATACCACATTCAATTCAAGGAATGAATCAAATTTCAAATCAAATTATATTGTTCAAATTCATGAACAAGAATCTATTAACAAATAAATTTAGATTTCATAAAGGCCGTTTTAAACTCTACGAAAGTTCATAAACTTATAGAGTTATAGATGTGGACTTTTTGTCACTACCATTTACATGTGGACTTATGGCCACTTACACTTATAAAATATGAACATATTGTAATGATGAGATGATGTTAAATTAAAATACACGTTTAGAACTTTGAATTACAGGTCAATGTCATAATGTGTACGTATCTGTTTATCTTTAATAAAAAAATTTTTTTTGGAACTATTCGTCCAATATTACATGATACGTCCTTTTTCGAAAAATTTAATGATCACATATATTGAACTACAATCCAAAAATTAAATTCTACGGCGTAAAGTTCTTACGTACACCCTAACTATCAATATACTAATTCATGATTCAATTATTAAACATGATATAATAAATTCACATGATCAATATAACAATATATAAATAGTCAAATTTGCCCTCCTCCTACAATAACTTAAATCAATAATAATCATGCTCCAGACAAATATGGAAACTCTACCGATTCAACAAATACAATTGAATGAATCAACAATAGTCAGATGCAATAAATTACTCAATAACGTAAACCGGTGGAACTCACTACCGTGATAATAATATCTTACGGATTAATATTTAAAAAAAGAACATTATTAATTAATAGGGCTATAGGAGTAGTAACTAGTAAGTAACTTGTCTCGACTAGTTTTAAGTCCGTACAGAATTTGCACGAATTTGCTACTTAAAACTATTAAAAGTTTGATTTGATTTATATTGATATAAATTTTTAATAATTGCTAAAATTTAAACTTCTATGTAATATCATTAAACAAGTAAAATTTATAAAAAATAGACTAAAATTAATAAAAAAAACTTCAAATTATGGATTTTTTGAACTTCATTGTCATTGCAAAACAATGTACTCGTCTAAGCTATGAAATATGGTAAATTAACTTATTTTACCCACCTTTCATGAACGGTAAATTATGCGATATGAAAAAAAAATACAATGTGTTAGAATATTAAATAAATTTATAATATTTTAAACATCATTTTAAAGTGTTTCAGCAATTTTTTTTGTATTATAGATAAAACTCGAAAAAAAAACACGCAACATCGTTACATGTAACATGAAAATTATAAGACTTTAAGAAATGAAATTAATTTTAATTTTATTCTCCTTAAATTATTAGATCGTATTAAGGAGATTGTATATTGGAAACATTCTAGTAGTCACTCTTAATACTTACAGAGGAAATAAAAGAATTTTTTTTCAAAGTAGGGTTATTGAGACAACTATTTCTCGCTTAAGGGTTGTTTTGAAACTATTTTTCGCCATGTTTTTTTTTTCTATATATAAGGGCAAAATCGCTTTGTGGGTTGGCGATTTACCCCATATTTTCGTTTAAACTATTAGCAGTACCTTATGCTTTGTGCGAGTCGGGGAAAATTAGCAAAATCGCTAGCCCCTATAGCGATTTACCCCTTATTTTCGTTCCAAAATTGGCAGAAGGTCTGGTTTCGTAGAAATAGGGAAAAATAGGTAAATCGCTTTCCCAGTTAGCGATTTACCTCAATTCTGGTAAAAAAAATAAAAAGTGATGACGTGGACCCATTGGCGAGAAATAGTTTCAAAACAACCCTAAAACGAGAAATAGTTGTCTCAATAACCCTACTTTGAAAAAAAATTCGAAATAAAATGAGAATTAATCTTGCACGGCAATTATGAAAATTTAGATATTAGAATCATTAATGAAAGCATAATATAGGGTGACATATTTAATTAGTGAAAGGGAGAGATATAGTAATTAATTATTGAAATAAGAGGAAGGTTAATTAAATAGGTAGAAATAACATGGTAGACCCTACCTAAATAAAAGTTTTTTTTTTTTCAAAACCTACAAAGTTGGCAAGTCAAGTTACAACATATATTTTTTTCAAAACCTACAAACTTAGCTTTTATATAAAGAAGATATTAATTTTCTTGACAAATTTCTATTAGTCGCATAATTTATTTATCATCAATTAATCCGTATATCTTCTCAATTACCACACAAATTCGTGCGTATCAAATAGAATCGGATACAAGCCTCTCTATCATCAAATTTTAATAAGAGAGATCTTAATAACAGAGAAAGAGATTAAGATTTTGTATCATTTTTTTTGGGTAGAATGTTAGTAATTTCATTAAAATCAATTGGGCCAATTACATGATCAACCAATACAACTTGTTTACAATCAATTTTCCAAAACAAAAACAATAACAAACTCTTAAGCCCTATCTAAGCCCAAGGTTTCTTCAAATCCTCAACCGGCACCACAACACATCTTCCTTGATCTTCTTAAAGATGAATTCAGGTCTCCAAAGAAGAAAGTGTATTCGACAATGATTTCTTACCCTCCAAATACTATATACCATAGCAGTGATGATAGCAGCTATAACCTTGCTCTCATTCCTGTTTCTGCCACTGCACCACCAATCCAGGACATTAGCTGCTGGGATGTTAATTCTAAAACCAGCATTCACGAGCTCAAGAACACTCCTACTATATGAGCAATGGAAGAACAAGTGTGTACAATTTTCATTCTCCTCTCTGCACAGAACACAAATCTGCTCAGTGACAATATTCATCCTAGTCAGTCTCTCAGTTGTTAATAGTCTGTTGTGAGCATCATAAAGCCAACCAATAAACTGATGCTTGGGAATACCAATCTTGTTCCAAATGCACTCATGCCATTCCACAACAGCACTCTCCCTGCCCAACCAATTGTACCCCTCTGCAATATTATACAGACCATTCGTACCATGCCAGTCAGTACCATCATAGCCTGGTAGAAATTGGTCCTTCACCCTGCATATCCTTCTCCATGCCCAGCTGCTACCAGGAGGAGGGCTATAATCATTCCAGAGCTGGTCCTTAATATAGATAGAATGCACCCATTTAATCAGCGGCTACGTATCATTTTTTTTACTCTAGTTGATTAAAACTTGTGTTGATAACATGGTGTAAGATAAAGAAATATAAATAATTATAAATAGAAAGTAAAGAGAAAATAACTGAGACCAAAGTATATATTCTTATTTCATTACGAGAGATACATTTGTTGGAAATTAAAGTGTGATTACCGGTTTCATTTTATCGTTTTCGGATTTGGTTCACGGAAGGGTAAAATCGTTATAATATAATAAGTTTTGTACGCTTTTAAATTTCCGAGTTAGCAGTATAGTTTTGTTCCAAACGTCGATGACAGAGGTTTCGCTGCCTGGTCAGTGGGTCTTGGTCCAAGGGCGAAGAGCGCTGGTTTAGGGGTTCAGGGACGCAACGTGGTCCCCGATAAGGGGTTCGGGGGGAGCGCAACAGCCTCAAAACTTTGGAATAATTAAAATTCCGCAACAAAATTTCATTCTGTCACTTTATTCGTAACTCTTCAAAAATAAACTCCTTGTTTTATTTTCCCTATCTCTTTTATTAGAAGAGGGATGAGAAGAATAATAAGAAGATTAAACATACGAATAAATTAAGTCTTCTGCATCTTGAACATAAAATACAAACTCCAGACAAAAACATCTTAGTTATATATGTGGTTTAGTTTCCTTTTCAGAGGGACATCGTCCCATCTTAATAGAAAATTGGAACAATCCAGACACATATATAAGGATCAAATTGATTGTTCTATTAGGAAAGTATAAGTTGATTCGATGTATATTATTGTCCATTCTTGCTCTTGCTTACCCTGTTTTCTAACAATATATACTCAGTTAGGTTGAGTTTTAACAAGATAATACTCCGTTTGTCCCGGTTAATTGTTGTCATATTCCATTTTATGATGTCTCAGTCAATTGTTATCCTTTCTATATAGGGAAGGTTTTGTATGGGTAATTTGATCTCTCAATGAGATTATTGTCCACTTGTCATCCAATAAGTATAACAACAAATAATGTCTACTTTTTCCTTGGTTTTTGTGACAAAATAAAAGGACAATAATTGACCGCGACGAAAGGGGTATATTCTACAATATTATTAAATATGGACATCCAAATACGGAGTAGTATATGGTATAATATAGTATTTCATAACAATACTATATTAAGTTTTTTAGACGAAACCAAGTAACGTAAGCTTACAAAGTTGGATCGATGAACATGTCAATAAGTTACAACATAAGACCTCGCCAATTCTATAGATGACCACTTCAAATTAAGAACAGTTGTAACTATAATCAACTATAAATACATCATTTTATCATGCTAAGTATTATCCAAACTACTAAGAACTTCTCGCTTCAAAGACTATAAATCATATAACCAACAATGGCATACAATAACACCTTTGTTATTCTCACACTTATGGCCTTCACTTCCTTTGTGGCTTATGCAACTGATCCAAACCAGCTTCAAGATTTTTGCGTCAGCGTTAACGATCCTAAGCAAGCACGTACGTCTTCATTCTCTCTTTTCTTATAAATGAGGCGTTTATTTTCAATCTTTGACATACAAGTTTTTGACACATATCGTAAGAATACTTAGATAATAAGTTTTCTCGTTCACTGAAATCATACTATCAATGAAATATATGTAAGGAATGTTTGAAACTAAAACAGCTAAATTCGTATAAAAGCGACATTTTATCTTTGCAAAAGATTTTATCTAGTAAAATATCAACGTTATCTTTTTAATATAAATAAGTGAACAATTCATTTGTACTCGAATTTTCGAGCTAAAGTTTATTTCTTTGTAGTGTTTGTGAATGGCATGTTTTGCAAGAATCCAATGGAAGCAACACCGGAAGATTTTTCTACAAAGGGTTGGACATACCGGGGAAAACCAACGATTTGGGAGTCAATGTCACACAAGTTACAGCAACTCAAGTACCCGGGCTCAACACCCTTGGTATATCGTTGGCTAGGATCGATTTAGCACCATACGGGATCAATCCACCACACACCCACCCTCGTGCCACCGAGGTCTTGACGGTCATAGATGGAACCCTGTACGTTGGGTTTGTGACATCCAACCTTCCAACTGGCGGCAACAAGTTATTCACTAAGGTATTAAACAAAGGAGATGTTTTCGTGTTTCCCCAGGGTCTCGTTCACTTTCAATTTAATGTCGGTAATACCCCGGCTGTGGCTTTTGCTGGGTTAAGCAGCCAAAACCCTGGTGTTGTGACAATTGCCAACGCTGTGTTTGGATCACAACCCCCTATCTCGGTTGATGTTTTGGCTAAGGCCTTCCAGTTGGATGCCAATGTGGTCAAGTTCCTTCAGTCTCGGTTTGGGATGAGCTCATAATTCAAGAATTGATTACAATTTACTAGTCACTTCTACTATAATCTTACTATTTAAATTTTGCCAATGTAATGAATATATACTACTGTGATATATACAAGTAATAATCGAGTGATTTTTGTTCTAAGTAACCGAGTCTCATCTAAACTAGTATCTGTTTTATACAAAGGTAAGGCAAGTCACAAAATTAAGACATTTAGTCAGAAAACGACCTCCTAAAATTCATCAAGAATCGAATAACATAAATAAGCTACAAAAACAAGACATTCTGAGAGAGAGCATATACCAGAAAACGACTCGTATGTAAGCCGTAACAGAACAAATACAATATCATGGATCTCCAAAATGTAGTTAAAAGTGACCTGATAGATTAGAAAATCAACCAATACCACCCTTCTTAAGCATCGACGACATTTTCTTTCCTTAAAATGATGCCCTCTGTAAATTTGTTCCATAACTTGAATGACCAACCTCAAGTCACAAAACTGCGTCTTTCTTAAGCGTCTAAGAGGTTATCGGTTCTTCTTTATTCTATCGTGGTCCTCTTGGTGCTTTCGGAACTTCGAATGTATGTTCTGTTTTCATGCCGATTTCATTACTTGTAACGTGATCAATTATCTCCAAGCCGTGTCAATCAAAGTTGAGTACATGTACACGTACATATTTAAGTGTCGAACTTTTCATGGCTCAATATTAGTGGATCCTATCGCAAACAGTGCGCATAGTGTGGGCATTATAAGGTCTCCAAGACGAAGCCGTAAGTAGACAAAGGTCCTTCCAAGTTCCACCCAAGCTTAAGTGTACCGTTGTCCTCAACCAAAGTACACCCATCCCTAGCAGCAATGTCGCTTGGGCACACATCAAATGCCGCATTATTACACTCAATAAAGAGCGAATTTGGCTCAAATAAGGTCATATCACTAGGCTCGATTAAGGCCTCATCACTTGGCACACAACAAATGGCGCATTATTACGCCCAGTAAGGTGTAATATTAAGCTTAACATTATGACATGTTCTCGATCTCTGCTACAGGCGGAATCTTTATGGAATCTCACATTCACTTCAAGGAATGAATCAAATTTCAAATCAAGTTATATTGTTCAACTTCAGATGAACAAGAATCTATTAAGAACTAAATTTAGATTTCATAAAAACAGCTGTAAACTCAACGAAAATTCATAAACCTATAGGTGTGGACTTTTTGCCACTAGCATTGACATGTGAACTATGACCACTTACACTTATACGGAGTACAATATAAACGTAATTGTAATGATGTGATGATGTTAAATTATAAAACACTTTCAAAACTTTGAATTTCATGCCAAAGTTATAATGTGTTTACATATGTCATGATATATATGCCTTTTTTGAAAACGTGTTGATCATATAAACGAAACAGCAAGTCCAAAAAATTTAAATTCTACAGTACCGATAAATTTCTTATGTACACCATAAATATCATATACTTACATAAATTTATGAATTAAACATTAATACTTGCAAACTCACTAAGTTGCATGCTAATTCACGATTCAATTAATAAACATGATATATAATAAATTCACTTGATCAATATAATAATATATAATAAACGGTTTTTCTAACGTGTGCCCTAAGGGCACACATTAATAACCTTAATTTGGAAAGATTTGTCCTCCTACAATAACTTAAATCAACAATAATCATACTCACAGACAAATATGGAAACTCTACCGATTCAACAAATACAATTGAATGAATTAACAATAATCAATGCAATAAATTACTCAATAACGTAAACCGGAGGAACTCACTACCGTGATAATATCTTACGGAAAAATATAAACAATAAACAACATTATTAATAGGACTACAGGAGTACTAAGTAACTTGTCTCGATATAAACTGTCTTGACAAATTTCTATTAGTCGCATTATTTATCACAAATAGGATTATACCTTCAGTGGTATAATAGCATTAGACAACCAACCTACATCTAATCGAGCTTATATGTATTTTTTCGAGCTATTTTAAAGTTTAGTTTTTTTATTGTTAAATGAATGAGCTCATAACCTTTAATTTAAAGCTCATAATCTTTACAACAAAGTTCGAAAACTTTATTACATAGCTCGAAAACTACACAGCCATTTGTACTATAACTAATTTTATAGTCCATAAACGGATAATTTATTTATCATCAATTAATCCGTATATCTTCTCAATTACCACACAAATTCGCACACCTTACAAAACAAAACAACAAAAGTTAAAGGTAATCCACACACGTAGAAAATTTCATGGAAAGTTGACAGACTTATTTTACTGTATAATATAAATCGTGTGATTTTTTTTTTTTTTTTGAAAATATATAAAAATCGTGTGATTTGATTAAGTAGCTATTGCAATTTGTAACAATAAGTTAAATAGAACAAACGTACGAACCTCTCTCATTGCAATTCGCACAAACGTACGTATCAAATAGAATCGGATACAAGCCTCTATATCTATTGAAGAGATATTATTCGTATATACAGTTATTTACTACCTATACTTGTAGGATGTATTTTAGTAACATATTACTTGTATTTAGGAAAGATATATATAGTTACCTATTTTCTAGGAAGTAGTTTCTAGCTTTGGTATTGACCTAGTTGTATATATGCTAATTGTACGTAAGATAATTGATCAATAAGAATTACCAATTAATTCTTTTCTTTATGGCATCAAAAGCATACTTTTGATCCTGGTAAATCAAATAACAATTAATTATTTTCTTTGAATTAATTACTTCATCACCATGACTCACGGTGAAGGAAGCAAAAACAAAGACATTAAATCCGATCACATCTCGCCGTCTTCTCCGTTGTATCTTCACCCAAATGAAAATCCGAGTTTGACATTAACTCCAAAGAAAATTAATGGAGAAAATTACGATTTATGGGTAGATGCGGTAAAGACGGCTCTAGATGCGAAAGATAAGTTAGCCTTCATTGAAGGAAAAATTAAGAGTCCTGTCACCCCTAAAGGACAAGAAGAGTCCCTTGAAGTAGTAGCGTGGCGACAGTGCAACGCTATGCTCAAGTCTTGGATACGGTGCTCAATTCAGGAGGAGTTACACGCTAGTATCAATGTTTCGGGAACCGTGACAGAACTTTGGAAGGAATTACGAGAACGCTATGCCACCGGGAATGCTCCGAGGGTGCATCAATTGAAGGGAGAATTAAACGACTGCAAACAAAAGAAAGATCAGTCAGTTGTGCAATATTACACGAATTTGAAGATGATATGGGATGAACTAGCAAGTCATAGGAAAGTCCCTCAATGCACTTGCGGAGCGGTTACGGAAATTCTCAAAGAACGTGAGGAAAAGAAAGTGCACCAGTTTCTTATGGGACTTGACACGGGTCTCTATGGTCACATTCGTTCAAATATATTTATGGATGATGAAATTCCGACCATGAGCAGAGCATATGCTCTGGTTTTAAGGGAAGAAAGACATAAAGCGGTGACCAAAGGCAAGGAAGAGGCACTGGAAGTTGAGGCGGCCATGGCTTCGAAGGTTACAGAGATGCAGGTCCAAGGACACGGCAAAGGCAGTTGTGTCACATCTGACCGAAATGAACAAGACATATTCTATTGTGGACATTGTGGGAAGGCTTGGCATAACGAGGACAATTGCTGGAGCAAGCCAGGTAACTCCGGAAGAGGACGAGGCATAGGTCGTCGAGGCCGTGGTCGAGGAGGTCGTGGCAATGAACAGCGAGCAAATGCAGCGGGTGTTACCGAAGGAGAAGGCAATGGCGCAGGGAATTTGACAGCGGACGAATTAGTTTACCTCCACACTCTCTTGGCAAAAACAGAAGGTAACAACAAAACTGCAGGTATGAACAATAAAACTCGTTGGCTCCTCGACAGCGGTGCTTCACACCATATGACGGGACAAAGACATTTACTTGAAAACATACATAGTAAAACTCCGTCTACTGTTGGTCTTCCGAATGGATCCCATATTATTGCTCATGAGCATGGAAAGATTATTTTGAGTGACAATTTTGTGCTAAAAGACGTCCTTTATGTCCTGAATTTAACATGCGACTTGATTTCCGTCCAACAACTTATTGAGGAAAACAATTGTACTGTGACTTTTTATTCTAATCATTGTGTGATACATGACCTATCTACGAGGATGAAGATTGGACGGGGGGGCCATGAAGGTGGGGTCTATTACTTGCAAGGATGTCAGGATGAGATGATAGCAAAGGATAATAACAATGGTGATGCTCGGCTTTGGCATGATAGGCTTGGCCACCCATCGAGTAGTATCTTACCTCTTTTTTCGAGTTTAATTGGTTTTAATTTGGTTTGGAATTCAAAGGATATTTGTGATCCGTGTTGTCGTGCTAAACAAACGCGGAGCCCAATATTTTCTTACCATCGTAGATGACAAAAGTAGAGCGGTTTGGGTTTATCTCATGAGAGAAAAAAGCGAGGTCGTGCAATTAATGATTAATTTTTGCAATATGGTTAAGAATCAATTTGAAAAACGAGTTAAGATTGTTCAAAGTGATAATGGCACGGAATTCCTTTCCGGTACATTAAAAGAATATTATAATGAGCATGGTATTGTTTTTCAAACTAGTAACATCGACACACCTCAACAAAACGGAAGGGTTGAACGGAAACATAGACACATTTTAGAAAAGGCCCGGGCTTTGCGTTTTTAAGGGAATTTGCCAATTGAGTTTTGGGGAGAATGTATTGTTACCGCTGCGTACTTGATTAATAGGACCCCTACTCATGTTTTAAAAGGACAAACCCCTTATGAAGTCTTGTATAATCATAAGCCAAATCCTGAAAACGTAAGAGTTTTCGGGAGTCTATGTTACGTACACAATAAAGAAAAATCACGAGATAAATTCAACGAGCGGGGAATACGGTGTGTTTTTGTTGGGTATCCGTCCAGTAAGAAGGGATGGAGAGTTTATGACCTTAAAAGGCGTCAGATTTTTGAGAGTCGAGATGTATATTTCTATGAGCACATTTTTCAGTATAAAGACATTGAAACTATGAATGGGACTGATGATGGAGCACAATTTTTGGAACATTCTGATCCATTGCCTCTGAACTCGGATGCTACTGTTTTTGAAGAAGATGATAGCAATAATACAGTAAAAATTTTCGAAGAACAAGAAGGTAATGGTACTGAAAATGAAGCCGACGTCACTGCAACTAATGCTGAAAACAGCCAGCATAGTGTGCAGGACGGCAATATGGGAAGAGGTGCCCGTCATAAATTAGAGCCCAACTGGAAGAAAGATTATTATTGCAAGTCGACACGGATATTTATAGACCCCGCGCCATCAGCAGCTCCTCCCGTCCAGTCGAATTCCAAACAGAAAGGTACCCGATTTCCATTGATTAATTATGTCACTACTAATTGTTTTTCCAAATCTCACAAATGTTTTTTGAGCAAGCTTGATAATGTCGTTGACCCGCAACACTACTCTGAGGCATCCCCTATTCCCGAGTGGCAAGAAGCGATGTTGCAGGAATACAAAGCTCTCGCAAAAAATGGGACTTGGACGATTGTGGATTTACCGAAAGGGAAACGACCCATTGGGTGTCGGTGGGTCTACAAAGTGAAACATAAAGCAGATGGTAGCGTTGAGAGGTACAAAGCACGACTTGTAGCACAAGGGTATATTCAAATCAAAGGTATTGACTACCACGAAACTTTTGCTCCTGTTGCGAAGATGACAAGTGTTCGGTGCTTATTATCGGTTGCCATTGCGAAAAATTGGTTAATTGCTCAACTGGATGTAAACAACGCTTTCCTTCATGGCGATTTGAATGAAGAAGTTTTCATGAAAAATGCCTCCGGGGTTTGATAAAGGAGGAAGCAATAAAGTGTGCAAGTTAATTAAATAAATCATTGTACGGTCTCAAACAAGCGTCGAGAAATTGGTTCGAGAAACTCACAAGTTCCTTGACGAGGTATGGCTTCAAACAATCTATGGCCGATTATTCTCTCTTTACTTACAATAAAAATGGAGTTTTCCTTGGAATACTTGTTTATGTGGATGATATGATAGTCGTAAGTAATAGTGATAATGCTAGTACACGGCTCAAACAATTTTTGGACCGAAGTTTTGGGATAAAGGATCTCGGTCGACTGAAGTATTTCTTAGGAATAGAAGTGGCCACTGGTTCGAAGGGTTTATTTCTTAGTCAACGTAAATATGCTATAGACATAATTAAAGAAGCTGGATTGAAGGGAGCGAAACCCGTTGATACCCCAATACAGCCGAATCACAATTTGTCATTAGCAAGGGGACGACTTCTTAATGACCCCATGAAGTATAGGAGATTAGTTGGAAAATTAATTTACTTGACTATTACGAGACCAGATTTGATATATGTTGTACACATACTTTCACAATTCGTTCATGCTCCAAGGGAAGAACATTTAAGTGCAGTATTGCGGACCATTCGATATATCAAAGGAGCTCCGAATAAGGGGATTGTCTTAAGTCGAGAATGTGATTTACAAGTACGGGGTTATTCTGATTCGGATTATGCGACATGTCCATTGTCACGAAGGTCGATCACGGGTTATTACGTGGCATTGGGTGGCTCTCCTATTTCCTGGAAGACCAAGAAACAAACAACGGTTGCAAGGTCATCGGCCGAGGCCAAATATCGAGCTCTAGCAGCCCTTACCAGTGAGGTACTTTGGGTTAAATCATTCCTCAAGTCGTTAGGTATTGATCATGCGCAACCCATGCGATTATTTTGTGACAACCAAGCGGCTTTACATATAGCGAAAAACCCGGTTTTCCATGATCGCACCAAGCATATCGAAGTGGATTGTCATTTTATTCGACATCATATTGTGCAGAAAACTATTGCTACATCTCATGTGCGAAGCAAAGAACAAATTGCTGATCTATTTACTAAAGCTTTAGCCGGGGATGCATTTCGCTACTTGCAGTTCAAGTTGGGAGTTGTACTACCTACTACTCCAACTTGAGGGGGAGTATTGAAGAGATATTATTCGTATATACAGTTATTTACTTCCTATACTTGTAGGATGTATATATTTTAGTAACATATTACTTGTATTTAGGAAAGATATATTTAGTTACCTATTTTCTAGGAAGTAGTTTCTAGCTTTGGTATTAACCTAGTTGTATATATGCTAATTGTACGTAAGATAATTGATCAATAAGAATTACCAATTAATTCTTTTCTTTAATATCATCAAATCTTAATAACAGAGAAATAGATTAAGATAATTATATTATTCTTTTTACTCAGTTGATTAAAACTTGTGCTGATAACGTATTGTGAAATAAAGAGATATATTCATAAATTATTACAGATAGAAAGTAGAGAGAAAATGAGCGTGAGATCAAAAGATATTCTTATTTCATTACGAGAGATATATATGTTAGTAATTAAAGTGTGATTACCGATTTCATTTTAGCGTTTACAGATTTATTCACGGATAGGAAAAATCGTTATTATATATAAGTTCGGGTAATAGGGAGTTTACGCTTATGAAATTATTTCCGAGTTAGCAGTATATTTTTGTTTCGACCAACTATGAGGGACGTCTCTCTGCCCAGTTAGTGAGTCTGGGGTCCAGGGGCGAAGTGCGCTGGTTTAGGGGTTCAGGGACACAACATGGTCCCCGATGGGAGCTCAGGGGTAACTCCCCCAAAACTTTGGAATAATTAAAATCTCGCAACAGAATTTCTTTCTGACACATTATTCTGAAGAGTTGTAACTCTTCAGAAATAAACTCGATATATATTTCCCTTTTCCAATCTATATAAATAGATGAGGGAAGAGAAGATTAAACATACATAAGAATAAAATATTATGCATCTTGAACAACATAAAATACAAACTACAGACAAAGAGTTCTTAGTTATATCTCTGATTTAGTTTCAATTTCAGCTCCTATCTCAATAGAAAAGTTGGAGACACAAATATAATGATCGAATTGTTCTATTAGGATACCGTAAGTTGATTTGGTGTGTATTATTGTCAATTCTTGTTCATGCTTACCCTCTTCTCTAACAATAATTCCCTCAGTCCCGGTCAATTGTTGTCTTTTTATTTTGGCACAAAGATCAAGGAAATAGTGGGGACCATTTGTGGTTTTACTTAGTGGATGACAAGTGGACAATAGTCTCATTTGGTGATCAAATTACTCATACAAAACCTTTCTAATATAGAAAGAACAACAATTCACTGAGACACCCTAAAAATGAATAAGACAACAATTGATCGGGACGGAAGGAGTATACTCATACAATTGAGTAGAATTTTCATAAGATAATATATTCTACAATCTTATAAAATATGGAATTCATATACAGAGTAATATATGGTATAATACTATAATATAGTACGGAGTATTTCATAACAATACTATATTAAGTTTTTTAAACGAAACCAAATAACGTAAGCATACAAAGTTGGATGAACATGTCAATAAGTTACCACATACGACCTCGCCAATTCTATAGATGACCACTTCAAATTAAGAACAGTTGTAACTATAATCAACTATAAATAGATCATTTTATCATGCTAAGTGTTATCCAAACTACTCTAAAACTTCTAGCTTCAAAGGCAAAGTGTAGTAATAACTAAAAATCATATAACCAACAATGGCATACAATAACACCTTTGTTATTCTCACACTTATGGCCTTCACTTCCTTTGTGGCTTATGCAACTGATCCAAACCAACTTCAAGATTTTTGCGTAGGGGTTAGTGACCCTAACAAAGCACGTACGTCTTCTATTTTTTTCTTTTTATCGAGTCGTTTATTTTCAATCTTTGACGTACAAGTTTTTGACACATATCGTAACAGAATACTTAGATAATAAGTTTTCTCATTCACTGAAATCATACTATCAATGAAATAAATGTAAGGGAATAAAGGGAGTATGAAACTAAAACATTTAAATTCGTATAAAGTGACATTTTATCTTTGCATAAAATTTTCTTTAGTAAAATATCAACGTTATCTTTTTAATACGTGATAATGAATCTATTAATTTGTACTCGAATTGTCGTGCTAAAGTTTGTTTCTTTGTAGTGTTTGTGAATGGCATGTTTTGCAAGAATCCAATGGAAGCAACACCGGAAGATTTTTTCTACAAAGGGCTCGACATACCGGGGAAAACCAACAATTTAGGGGTCAATGTCACACAAGTTACAGCAACTCAAGTACCCGGGCTCAACACCCTTGGTATATCGTTGGCTAGGATCGATTTAGCACCATACGGGATCAATCCGCCACACACCCACCCTCGTGCCACCGAGGTCTTGACGGTCATAGATGGAACCCTCTATGTTGGGTTTGTGACATCCAACCTTCCAACTGGCGGAAACAAGATATTCACCAAGGTATTAAACAAAGGAGATGTTTTTGTGTTTCCCCAGGGTCTCGTTCACTTTCAATTTAATGTCGGTAATACTCCGGCTGTGGCTTTTGCTGGGTTAAGCAGCCAAAACCCTGGTGTTGTGACAATTGCCAACGCTGTGTTTGGATCACAACCCCCTATTTCAGTCGATGTTTTGGCTAAGGCCTTCCAATTGGATGCCAATGTGGTCAAGTTCCTTCAGTCTCGGTTTGGGATGAGCTCATAATTCAAGAATCGATTACAATTCACAAGATACAACTACTATAATCATACTATCTAAATTTGGCTAATGTAATGAATAAGAACTACGGAGATATCTATATACAAGTAATTGAGTGATCTTTTTTTGTTAATTCAGTAACCGATTATCTGTTATGTTCTCCAAATTGCTGTTTTAATCCTATTCATTTTATTCATACGCAAAGTCACAAAGCGAAGACATATAGCCAGAAAAGCACCTCGTTAAAATCATCAAGAAATTCAATGAAATCAAAGAGATCGAATAAAAAAAATATATAAGCTACCACAACATACAAGACGTTCTGAGACAGAGCAAAAACCGAGGCCGATTTCGTCAATTTCATCGCTGGCTATACTCAATAATCATAGACTTCACACTATCAGACGTAGTATATTTAGCATTGTCGATAAATATTACACCCTCTGTCGCGGTTAATTATTTGTTTACATTTTTTATTGCTTGTGAGAACATTTTAATCAAAAGTAATAAATAATTGAATTATTGAAATGAAAGAGATATCACTCATATATCATTATAGATCATTATATAAAACATACAAGTAAATAAATAAGTTTTATAGGGTACATTATTTTTATTAGCACATTTACTACAAAATTTATTAACATTTTAACAATAATTTATGTGAAGGAAAAATTGTAAAAACAAAAACTCTTATTAAATAGTTTTATAATTGTTTATTATTTACTAAACAAAACCCGCTCGCAACGATACGGCATTTTACTCTCTTCATACACCGTATTATGTAAATAGCTACATACTAGTAAAAAGAATAGTTGTTGGCAAAAATAAAAAGTTAAGAAAATATAATGAACAATGAAAGGAATGAAGTGTAAAATGAGACAAAATATGAAAACTGTATGGAAGGCAAAAAAACACATAAAAAAGGATCTTAACGTGGTTTGAACACTAACCTCAAGTAGTGCTTGGTTTGCCATACATTTACCACTAGGCCAACAATGAACAATAACTAATCCACTCATGGTCTATTAAGTAATCAGCAAGTCTCATTGAAAACTGCGTATATTCGTCATCAAAGAAGATGGATCGGATTCCCTCTCACAATGAGGCAAGTGGGAAGACAAGTGGAGAATTAAATAGATCCCCACTTGCCCTCCCCCTTGTCTCCTTGTGAAAGGGGTTATAACTCGTCTTCATAGGAGACGGATATGCGCTGTATTCAATGAGAATATGTGTTAAATAATTATCCCATGAAGCTTTCTGGGGCCATGTCCCATTTGGCCCGGGCATAGCTCCGTCTCTGCAGGAAACAACTCGTAACAGAACAAATATAATACTCCGTACTTTGTATCTTGGATCTCCAATGTAGTTAAGGTTACCCCCCACATACAACTCCACGAGATTAGCAAGTCAAGGAATACAGGTCATGATTCTCTCCATTTTCTAAAAAAATGTGGTTCATTACCTTTTAGTGGTTCAGATTAACTCTGGACCAGATCAGATGGTTGTAAATTTACTTGAGAATGAAACAGTTAAATAATGAGAGTGGAATTTATGATATAATACTTTTTGAGAAAGGAAGTGAAGAAGAAATGGAGAGGATAATTTTCCAAGAATACCACCCTTCCATAAGCGGGGAACTCGGACGAGTGAGGCTTACTCGGTCGTGTTGGTCTGGGGACTCGACCGAGTCGATCTGGGACTCAACCGAGTCGAGTCGACCTGCATAGCTTTTCGCCCGCTTTCCTTTTATTTTAATTTTTGGGTTTTGGGGTTTTGTATAAATAGGAGCTTAAGCTACGATAATCAAACCCAATCCTCTCAAACTCACCTCAAAACCCTAGCCTTCATCTTGATTGCATCTAAGGAGAAGATTTGTAGATCTAGCAAGATATTGTTCACCTTTAATCCTTCAATTGGTAAGTTTAGTTTACCCTTTACCGCCTATTTTACAAGATTTTAGTTAGTAATCTTTATTCTATTGATTAGTATGAAATTTAACCTAGAAATTGAGGATTTCCTCAGCTCTCGTGTTCTTGAGATCTTGAGACTAGACCTAGAATTTTGGATGTTTTGAGAAATTATGGTTCACTTTGGCGATTGATAGATTATGGGTAGAATGTAATGATATGTTATTATGTTATTATAGGTGCCTATATTGGTAAAAGACCAGGTTGCTAGCTTGCTTTGGTTGGATTTGCCAAAAAGGTAGAGATTTGTCTACTTAATTTTAGTTTACATTTGAAATTGTTGTGACTTGAGAATGTGTGACATTGTTCATGTGAATTATATGATCTATGATAATGTTTGTTCAATGATGATACATTATGAGAGGGTGATATGAGGTATTCATGTTGTTGGGACCAGTACGGGTAACTGGATCCTTTGTGGCACCGTCATACGCGGAGGGACGTGAACGTTCAATGGTCAGGGGAGTGTTCGAGAACCACATGATGCCATGTGATTTGTACAAGCATCTGGATGCATTATAATTTGTAGCAACCGCTCTTGATTATGATTGAGGTTGATTCGTGTGATGATATTTGATTCGGTTGATCACGTTGTGCCTATGTATGATCACGTGGGCCTTGTCACTCGTGTTTCCTAAGTGTTGCGTATTGATTTCTCTACTCAACTTTGGTTGACGTGTGTTTTCTCTTGTGAGATTCCTTTAAAATCTATCTACCGTGATTCAATTCACAATTTCTGGTCTTAGAGCGAGTACGTTAGACTTTCATGTATATCATGACGATGCTATTGATGTTGGTGGGGCCACGGGTGAGCCGTCGACATGGAGAGTTTGGATATTTATTGATAGATCAGTTTTATAGTTAGACTTAATTATTCTGTTGTGAGTTTGGATATTTATTTGGAGATTTGGTTTATAACTCACTAAACCTTGAGGTAGTATGTTTGTGTGTTTCATATTTACTCCATTAATCCTTGTGCCGAAATAAGACGAAGTTTATTAGAAGAATAAAAGGGAGTATATTATTATTTCATATTTCTAAATCTAAAATTATTTAAAAAAAAATCCTTTCATATGATCTTTTAATTTTAATTCTTTCGATCAACTATACTGTGATTATTCATAAACAATAGGTTTGTCAGTTGGGGCAGGTTTGGGAAAAGCTTTCAGCGGGCGTACGAAATTCGACTCGTGATGGGTGGTGGGGCAATCTATGTTCTAAGGTTTCATTACATAAGAATTTTGTTGATATTTTTAAATAATGGTTTTTAAAACTTATGGGACTCTGAATTCGCTTACATTCGAAGTTGTTACCGATATGATATAAGAAATGACTATAAGCACATTGGCTTCCGAATGCCTAGATGAAAATATGAGACACAAGTATTAATAGTTTTTCACCAATTATTATACCAATTATATATCATTTGGTCTGAATTTTAGGAGTATTATAAACGTTGAATTTCAACTGAATAGTGTACTTTAATTTATGCGTGTAAAATGTTATACATTTTCTAGTATTGAATAATATTATAACTATAAAATTTTAAATACTATCTATATATTTTTATACATACTCGTGCAACTTTGCACAAGTCCTAAACAAATTTAGATAATGTACCAAAAACAGTAATACATAATTTGTTGACGATGAAAAGCTAAGCGAATAGTTGTGTTATTCATACTATATATTCACGTCCAGCCCTAGGGTAGGACGTGAACTATTCATGTCCAGTCCTAGGGTTGGACGTGAATATTTCATGTCCAATCCTAGGTCAGGATGTGTACTATTCACGTCCACTAGGTTTTTTTTTTGTCTTTTGCAAAAAAGAATTTGGAATTTTTTTATATAGAAAATCGTCTTAGTATAATTTAGGGCGCTTGAATCGTTCTACGCTAATCCGTTCAACACAAATCCATTCTACAATGACGATTCTGTTATAATCCCCCTAAATATTTTCTAGTTATTTTAAAAATTGTTGGAGATGATATAATGAGGGGCAGATTAGGAAATTTATTACATATTCTCGACGTTATTTAGTAATCTGTTGACGGCGAATAATAGCTTGGATTTATAAAAAATAAATCAAATTTTGTGAAAAGAACTTGGATCCATATGCTTGTGCTCCGATTAGGTTAGTAACATGGAATTAGTTGAGTCATAGACTGTGAGTGTTGACGTGTTGTACATATTGTTTATAAAATATAGCCAGAGATTGAGACAGAGTCTTCAATTAAATTGTCAAAATTACATCCCCATAGTCCCGAGTTTTTACCAACTATCAAAAAAGACTCATTCTTATGTATCAAAATTCAAATGTTCGTTGAATCAAATCATCAAAAGTTGGTACTCAAGTGCTAATTTTTTGGATTAATTTACTTATTGAAATATAAAATTCACATGTGATTTGTCCCATATTGTTGGAGAAAAAGTATTGTACCACTTTGTAACCAAGGGGCTACTCCTCCTATTAGTAGGTCTTGCTTGCGACGGATCGGATCTTGCGACGGGTATTTTGTGAGAGTAAATGGGTAGAGGGGACAAGGTGGGCACCCCCATGTGCTTCTCCACTCACCGTTGATGGGTATTTTGTGAGAGAATATGGTATCCGTCTTAAGCTTGCGACGGATAGTGTCCGTCACAAATGAGAATTTGTGTCCTCCTATAGCCAATTAGTTTTAGGATGGAACCTCCCTTATGTTGTAAAGTAGTTCGTCATTCTCCTCCGTTTGGTGCGGTCCGACCCGTTTGCATGTTCTAACATATTATTTGATACTCTTGACTATAAAGTGTAAAAATTTGTTAATAAGAGGGAATACATATAGGACTTGGCAAATGGGTCATTCGGGTCGGGTCATATCACCTTCGGTCGGGACATTATTGGGTTAGGCTATATTTGCGTCGGATCACTCTGTTCGGGTTGGCTCGTTTTGGATTGTTTAGATCGTTTGAGGTGAGGATTTTGCTTAAAAAGTCGTTTGGGTCACTTCAAGTCGTGTCATTTTGGGTTGGGTGAGTTTGGGTCTTTCGGGCAAGATCATGTCAACATTTTGGATCACTTTCAAGTCTCAGATTAGCCTTATCAGGTCGAGTCATTCAAATCGAATAAGCTTTACAAGGTGTACCTAACTACCTACGATATCAAATTATCAAGGATTTTAAACGAAACCAAATAACGTTAGCATCCAAAATTTGAACATGTCAATAAGCTATGTCTTACAATATACGACCTCGCCAATTCTCCATATGACCACTTCAAATAAAGAACTGTTGTGACTATAATCAACTATAAATAGGTCATTTTACCATGCAAAGTATTATCCCAAAGTACTCAAAACTACTCCCTTCAAAAGCTAAGTGAAATAATAACTAAAGATCTTCTACTAATACCTAACAATGGCATACAGTAACACCTTTGTTGTTCTCGCACTTATGGCCTTCACTTCCTTTGTGGCTTATGCAACTGATCCAACCCAACTTCAAGATTTTTGCGTAGGAGTTAACGATCCTAAGCAAGCACGTACGTCTTCTCTTAATTATGTTTATTTTAATATTGTGTTCTCTCGTTTCTTTTATTCGAATCGTTTATTTTCAATCTTTGAAGTACAAGTTTTTGACATACATCGTAACATAATACTTAGATAATAACTTTTCTTATTCACTTATATCATACGGAGTACTATTAATGGAATACTCCGTATATGTAAGGAAGTATGAAACTCAAACAATTAAATGCTTGGCAAAATACGTACTCCATACGGAGCACTTTATAGGAGTGACATATTATATGGAGTATCTTAATATCAACTTTATCTTTTAAGTTAGTAATAAATTAAAACAATAAATTTGTACTCGAATTTTCACCCTAAAGTTTGTTTCTTTGCAGTGTTTGTGAATGGCATGTTTTGCAAGAATCCAATGGAAGCAACACCGGATGATTTTTTCTACAAAGGGTTGGACATACCAGGGAAAACCAACAATTTAGGAGTCAATGTCACTCAAGTTACAGCAGCTCAAGTACCCGGGCTCAACACCCTTGGTATATCGTTGGCTAGGATCGACTTCGCACCATACGGGATCAATCCACCACACACCCACCCTCGTGCCACTGAGGTCTTGACGGTCATAGATGGAACCCTCTATGTTGGGTTTGTGACATCCAACCTTCCAACTGGCGGGAACAAGTTATTCACTAAGGTGCTAAACAAAGGAGATGTTTTCGTGTTTCCCCAGGGTCTCGTTCACTTTCAATTTAATGTCGGTAATACCCCGGCTGTGGCTTTTGCTGGGTTAAGCAGCCAAAACCCTGGTGTTGTGACAATTGCCAACGCTGTGTTTGGATCACAGCCCCCTATCTCGGTCGATGTTTTGGCTAAGGCCTTCCAATTGGATGCCAATGTGGTCAAGTTCCTTCAGTCTCGGTTTGGGATGAGCTCATAATTCAAGAACCGATTACCATTTACAAGACACCACTACTATAATCATACTATCTAAATTTTGCTAATGTAATGAATAAAGATTGTCGTTGTGATATATGCAAGTAATTGAGTGATTTGTGATTTAAATAACCGAGTCTCATCTACTCTCGTATCTGTTTTAATTTATATGAAAGGAAAGTCACAAAATGAAGATATATAGTCAGGAAACGACCACCTAAAAATCATTAAGCAACGAAATGAAATATCAAAGAGCTTAACAACATAAATAAGTACAAAAACAAGACGTTCTGAGAGAGGGCAGAAACCAGAAAACGACTCGTATGTAAGTCGTAACAGAACAAATATAATATTATGGGTCTTCAAAATGTAGTTCAAAGTTACCCCAATAGATTAGCAAACCGACTAATACCACCCATCTTCAGCTATCGGCGGCATTTTCTTTCCTTGCATTGTTGCCTCTGACCCTCTGTAAATGCGTTCTAGAACTTGAGTGTCAAAGAGGTTCTCGGTTTTTCTTTCTTCTATCGAAACTTTGAATGTCCTATTTTCATGTCGATTTCATTACTTGTAACGTGATCAACCAACCTCCAAGCCGTGTCAATCAAAGTTGAGTACATGTACACATACATATTTAACTGTCAAACTTTTCATGGCTCAATATTAGTGGCTCCTTGCGCAAACAGTGCGCATAGTGTGGGTATTATAAGATCTCCAAGCTGAAGTCGTAAGTAGACAAAGGTCCTTCCACCCAAGTTCAAGTGTACCGCTGTCCTCAACCAAAGTTTACCCATCAGTCCATCACAGATTCACAGGGGAACGTCTCTAGCAACAATGTCGCTTGGGCACACACCAAATGCCGCATTATCACACTCAATAAAGAGCGAACTTGGCTCAAATAAGGCCATATCACTAGGCTCAATTAAGGCCTCATCACTTGGCACACACCAAATGGCGCATTATTACGTTCAATTAAGGTGTAATATAAAGCTTCACATTATGACATGTTCTCGATCTCTACTACAGGCGAAATCTTTTGAAATGCCACATTCAATTCAATGAATGAATCAAATTTCAAATCAAATTATATTCTTCAACTTCAGATGAACAAGAAGCTATTAACAAATAAATTTAGATTTCATAAAGACCGCTTTAACTCAACGACAACTCATAAACTTATAGGTGTGGACTTTTTGCCACTTGCATTTACATGTGGACTTATGGTTACTTACACTTATAAAGTAATGAAATACACCTTTAAAACTCTGAACTTTAGGTCGAAGTCATAATGTGTACATATCTATTCATCTTTAAAAAATAATCCGTAGATTTTTGGAACTATAGGTTAAAAAGTACATGATACGTCCTTTTTCAAAAACTTAAATATCACATATTCACATATATTGAACTACAATCCAAAAATTTTAAATTCTACCGCATAAATTTATCATGTACACCATAAATATCAATATACATACATAAATTTATGAAATAAACATTAAAACTTGCAAACTCACTAAGTTCTATACTAATTCACAAGTTTAGAACTCGTGCATTAATGCACGGTATATATAGTTTTTTTTTTTTTTTTTATAATATATTTAAATAATAGTGATATCTCATTAGTTGTTCATTTTTTCTAGTTATTTTATTTTGTTTTGAGAAAAAAAAATATTAAAACTGAAAATTAATCCAAGAAAATTGAGTAATATGCTAAAATGTATGTTTTTTTTTTCAAAAAGTGTTTTTTATAACTTAATGATCAAAATTTATAAATTCTCTCAATTATTTTTTCGTCATGAAAGAAATAAAAACGATTTATAGTTTTGGTTATACGTCAAGTCATTATAATTAAATAATAGCATCACTACAGTCATAATATTGTTTATATTTTAAATAAAAGAACATAGTTTAAAGTTTAGTGAAAATTATATAATTTGACGAAAAGATTAATTTTAATGAAAAGATAATAATATAATAAAATCCATTATAATTATTAATTTCCTTGTTTACTTAATACAATTAAATTATCAATAAATTCCTCATTTATAAAGATGCTTTTTGGAGGGAAATTTTGTGAGCTAAACTGATGATTTAATTAATAAACATGATATATAATAAATTCACATGATCAATATAATAATATACCGATAAATAGTCAAATTTGCCCTCCTACAATAACTTAAATCAATAATAATCATGCTCCAGACAAAGATGAAACTCTACCGATTCAACAAATACAATTGAATGAATCAACAATAGTCAATGCAATAAATTACTCAATAACGTAAACCGGAGGAACTCCCTACCGTGAGCATATTAAAAAAACATTATTAATAGGACTATAGGACTATAATATAAGTAACTTGTCTTGATATAAACTGTCTTGACAAATTTCTATTTCAAGTAATCCGTATATCTTCTCAGTTACTCAATAATGTAAACCGGTTTCATTTTAGTGTTTTCGGATTTGGTTCACGGATGGGTAAAATCGTTATAATATAATAAGTTCGGGTTATACGGAGTGTACGCCTATAAATTTTTTTTCGAGTTACCTAGTATAGTTTTGTTCCAAACGACTATGACGGAAGTCTCGTTGCACGGTCAGCGGGTCTTGGTCCAAGGGCGAAGAGCGCTGGTTTAGGGGATCAGGGACGCAACGTGGTCCCCGATAGGCGTTCGGGGGCAACGGCCTCGAAACTTTGGAATAATTAAATTTCCGCAACATAATTTCATTCTGTCACTCTCGGTTATCACCTTTATACTTAGTCCAAAAGCCCTTACTCAACCTCAATTTTAGTACATTTGCATGTCAAATGCTCTTATATATGATTAATTTGCATAGATAGGCTTCACTTGTGTATTTGCTAGACTTTTGTAGTATTTCATGCAATTCTATGCAATTTTGGATATTGAGTTGAGGCCGAGACCCGTGACAAGTCAAGTATGGGAGTTTTGAAGTCCTTTTGCTGTAACGACTTCAGTTTTTGCACATCTCCATGCTAGCCGGCGTATCTTTTTGGCCTTGTGGGCTTATTTCCCCTCATCCGGCGTATCTAGCCTTCATCCGGCGAAACTCGAGCAAGGCCGGCGTATCAATACACCTGGCCATATTTCTGCTTGGGCTTTGTTCAACTTTTTTTGTTTGTTTATTTCGTTTTTGGGCCTTATTATAAATAGAAAAATCCCTCATTTTTTAGGAGACACTGATAACACAATATTTTACTCGATTTTACCCTACATTTTATCTCTTATTTAGTCTAATTAATAACCCAACTTAGTATTATTCATACACTTTTGGAATAAAATAGAAATTTAGTCGTCTTACGTTAGTTAGTATAATTTTAGATTATATTTCGGAATTTGGTATTGCTTTTGTCTTTTTTATTTTATAGGTACTAAGTCCGAGTGAGAAAAGCGGGTCAAGACGAGAGTGCATCCGGAAGCCGATTTATCATACAAGTTTGGGCCTTGATTCATTAAATGAAAAGGAAACTCCCATCTTGGGCCTTACCATGAGACAACCACCAAAAGAAAAATCCAATAAGGGAGTCTACTTATTTGGTTTTATGTTGGGCTTGAAAACAATGAGAAATAGAAAAAAAAGAGGATGAAGTAGCCAAATGAAGGGGCCCACTTGGCTTAGGCAGAAGACAAAAAAGAAGGAGAGGGCTTCACTTTGGTGGGTGTCCTTGGCAGTGGGCAGCAGCCAAAAAGGCAGAGGAAAAGACGCAGGAAGAAGAGGAAGAGAAGGGTAGGAGTAGGAGTAGAGTAGTTTACATTAAACACCATTTTTCTTCATATTTTCAATTACTAGTTATTTTACAAGACTCGATTTTTATGTATTTTGGTTCCCTATTTAATTCAAGTTTTCAAATTTCCTTCAAGTCGGTATAATTTCTATCCCTTTCTTGTTCATTTCTAGTCTTTCTTATTTATTGTTTGGTTTGTTATTTAGTTAAAGTTCATGTCTTTATTGTAATTGGCCTTAATTTTAAGTTTGTCTTCTTTGTCTATGTTAGATGTTAGTATTTGTTGTGTCTAGATTTAATTTAATCTTATTAGACTAGTTAAAGTTTTAGTCTTTAGTATTTTATAATGCTTAGTATTATGTTTAGAGTAATTAATAATGTGTCTTATGTTAATTTAGTAATGATTAGTGAGTAGTATTTTCACTAGGGTTCGATTAGACCCCGACTTGTTTATTTTACATGACTAGGTCTCGGTTTTTGTGAGTTGTCGAATAATCGGTTGAGATTGGTTAAGGGAGTTTGTATTGTTGTAGTTTTTGTGTCTTGACCTTCCTCCTTGACCCTTGTCCACCGGTGGGAACCGGTTAGGTTTGGGACTATCGTTATTTCACTTGGCTAGTTTCACCGACTTAGGTTGAACACGGGAGTGGGAACCGAGGTGGGGTGCCCTTGACCTTCAATTAGAAGCCTACCCTTGGGAAAGGGAGGGGGATAATTGGGAAATTAGATGCGGACCTAAGGACTTAGACCATCGCTAGGATACCATGGGAGTGGGTTCTAGTTGTGTCCTAAGATACCGGTTGCGAACCCGGGAGGGAGGTAATCGGGACTACTTGTATTGACCGCGAACCCGGGAGGGGGGCGGGAGATACCTTGAGGCGTTTTCCTCTTAAACCGATTGCTTGACAACTAGTTAAAGAGACTTATGAATGTGAAAGAAACTTGTTGGTGGTGTAATCGAGCCCTATGTCTTTCTTATTGTTTAGACCATTATTTTTATTACTTGTTTAGTTAGTTTAGTAGACTTAGTTATTTATTAGTTTAGATATTAGCTTAATCTTTACCACTTCATGATTTGCGTAGCTAGCTTATAATTTAAGACGAACTTGTACTCAATCCTTGACCTCTCTGTGGATCGACCTCGACTACCGCTACTACATTAGCTTAGTTGAGTTTAATAAATTTGTTTTGACCGGGGTAAGGCGACAAAAAAAACCCCGCGTCAAAAATGGCGCCGTTGCCGGGGAGGTCAACGGATTGATATTAGTTAGTCTTAGATTTGTTAGATTACGTTTCTTTTGTGTTTTAATATGTTGTTCTATCTTGGTTTTCCTCAACATGATGATGAAGAATTTTGGGTTTATATTGATAGACTTATGCAATTTCTTGACTCACTAGATGACCATGGTTTTAGTGAGGAAGAAATGCGTCTTACAATAGAGTATGGAATGAATTGCCATGTTAGATCTTTGCTTGATTCCTTATGTGATGGTGATCTATCTTCTAAATCGGATGACGAAGCATATGATCTTTTTGATTGGTTGAATCGTGAAAGTAGAAAGCCTAATTTTTCTTTGTTGCCGAGTATTGAGGAAAATATTATTGTGGATTTTGATGAGGCTTTTGAGCCTTTGAGTGATGATGTTGTGGATGATGTGGTTGAGCGATTTGGCATTGAGCCCGTGTTATTCCATGATAATTATGAGTTGGGTGAGGTGAGTGGTACACTTGATATGGATGTGATTGAGAAATTTGGGGTATGTAAGGTGGAGCCTTTGAGTGATATCTCTCCTTTTGATGACGTCTTTTCAAGGGAAGAGGAGTGTATGGATTTTGATGAAACTTTGCTTGTGCCTTGTGATCTAAATTCCTTCGATAATAGACCTATTTGGGATGAGCATATTGAGGACTCTTGGGAAGCCCAAGTGGATGCTATTGAAGTCGCCTTAAATGGTAGTGGAAGTAGTAGTTATCTTGAGTTTCGTGAGTTGGACCTTTCGGAGAGTGAGTTGGATGAGATAGAGGCCGCTTTTATGGATGAAATGGCCAAGAGTGAAGATGAAAATCATGGTGATGACACTTCCAAGATTGTGGACTTAGCTAGTTCTTCTCCTCTTTTCTACCCACCTCCTTGCTTACAACCGTCTGTTACTCACACTTATGGCTCATTTGAGGATTTAGACTTGCCTCCACCCGCTCACTTTGAAAAGAGGAATGATGTTGCTGGAGGGTGGAAAGATGAAAAGGATTATTTTAAAGTTGAGCTTGGCAAGTTCTTATGGTCTTTTCCTGGTATGCTTATTTATGTAATATTCTCTTGGTGCTACATTTGCTTCTTTGTAGGTCATGCTCAAACATTTGATCGTCTCTTGAGGGCCTTGAGTGCCTTTGATGTCTTGATGTGAATGAGTTTGTTTGATGGTTCGGCGGGACCAAGCTTAATTCCGCGCTTCTTGGGAGGCAACCCAAGCATCTTGTACATATTTATGCTTTGGTTTGTTTTGTTTACATTTGTGTAGGTACCCATTTTTGTGAGCTCCAAATACCAACAAGAAGATGATGGGTAGAAGTAGAAGATTCAAGAACCACACGGTAATATACTTTACCCATCCTCTCTTTTTACCTTCCCTTGTTCTTAGACATTGAGGACAATGTCACATTTAAGTGTGGGGAGGATTGTTATTGTTGGTTGGATGGAGTGATTGTTGTTGGTTGTGTAAGGATGTTGGTGGTGTTGGTCCCTTGTGGACATTTGTTGTGAAGTTGGAGTGTTGGTAACCGTGGTGGTGTCTTGTTGTGTGATTATGTGTTGTTATGAGTTAGTTTATATTTATTGTCTTAGTATTATCACGTTTAGGTTATTTTTGTTTAATTTTGTGTATGTTTTGGAAAACTCAAAAAATGTGAAAAAATTCCAAAAATTCCAAAAATATGTAGTTTCTTTTTAATAATTTTGCTTATTCTATTTAATTTAGTCATTTTTCTAGTTTTCAAATTTTGTGAAAAGAATGATTTTTAAACACTTGAATCTACACTTTAGCATTGTGTATAGTCTAATTTTGTGTCATGGGGTGTTTGAGGGGTGAGCTTTCTACTACCATCGTCACCTCTCCCGATGTGACGTTTCCTTGACTAACTTGACTTTAGGTGACCTTCTACGCTTGGCGAAACCACATTAAACCACAAAAACCTACCCATTCACTTATTCCATCCAAAATCAAAAAAAAAAATATACAACTCCACAATAATTAGTGAGTTCTTTTCATCTTATGCAAACTAGTCTCAAAACAAATATCCCCAAGAAAACACAAATAAAAAAGTTTAGAAAAAGAAAAAGAAAAAAAAAAGGAGAAAAGAAAGAGAAAAGGAAAAGAAAAAAGGAAAACACCAAAAAGTTGGAAATATTTATCTCCTCGATTTATCACCATAAAGGGCCTACCAATTGACCGAGTCATGAGGAAGGAAGATAGTGGTGATGAGTCGTCTCTCGTTCTCATTAAATAAGTTTAATAAGGGGTCAAATTCATTTTCATATGACTTGTTTGCTAAAGGCTCACTTTACACTTTATTCACTTTTACCATATCGCCAAGTTTAGTCGGGACGACCCTAGTAAAGTCATACTCGTCTATAGTGTTTCTAATGTCGGAAGAGATCTCGCTCCATCTCCACCTTACCCCTTGACAAGTCCTAAACCAAGGTTAGAAGATGCACAATGGGACGGTGTCGGTTTTGGAGTGTTTGATTGCTATCCTTTAAGCTTGAATTGGATTTTAGAATTGTGACTTTTGAATCAGAATTTGCTTAGTTGCCTTGATGAGGGAGGTGACGTATTTTGAATAGAAATGACCATTTCGTTTGATTTTGTGCATAATGCATATGGTTGTTTCGCAATTTTGGCAAGACCCTACTTGCCTTGCAAGGAGATACTTTACCTCATAAGTATTTCGTTGTGAGTTGAAGGGACGGAGTGAGCCCGTTAATTGTCTCATATCGGCTATTATATTTATTTGTTTGCTTGTCAATAAATGCGTTTTTGTCTTAGTTTTTGAGCTTACTCGAGGACGAGTAAGAGATAAGTGTGGGGAGATTTGATAACACAATATTTTACTCGATTTTACCCTACATTTTATCTCTTATTTAGTCTAATTAATAACCCAACTTAGTATTATTCATACACTTTTGGAATAAAATAGAAATTTAGTCGTCTTACGTTAGTTAGTATAATTTTAGATTATATTTCGGAATTTGGTATTGCTTTTGTCTTTTTTATTTTATAGGTACTAAGTCCGAGTGAGAAAAGCGGGTCAAGACGAGAGTGCATCCGGAAGCCGATTTATCATACAAGTTTGGGCCTTGATTCATTAAATGAAAAGGAAACTCCCATCTTGGGCCTTACCATGAGACAACCACCAAAAGAAAAATCCAATAAGGGAGTCTACTTATTTGGTTTTATGTTGGGCTTGAAAACAATGAGAAATAGAAAAAAAAGAGGATGAAGTAGCCAAATGAAGGGGCCCACTTGGCTTAGGCAGAAGACAAAAAAGAAGGAGAGGGCTTCACTTTGGTGGGTGTCCTTGGCAGTGGGCAGCAGCCAAAAAGGCAGAGGAAAAGACGCAGGAAGAAGAGGAAGAGAAGGGTAGGAGTAGGAGTAGAGTAGTTTACATTAAACACCATTTTTCTTCATATTTTCAATTACTAGTTATTTTACAAGACTCGATTTTTATGTATTTTGGTTCCCTATTTAATTCAAGTTTTCAAATTTCCTTCAAGTCGGTATAATTTCTATCCCTTTTCGTGTTCATTCTAGTCTTCTTATTTATGTTTGGTTGGTTATTTAGTTACAAGTTCATTGGTATTTATTGTAGTGGACTTAATTCAGTTCTTTGTCTTTCTTTTGGTTCTAGGTTAGAGTTATATTGTTTTGGTTACGATTTAATTTAATCTTATTAGACTAGTTAAAGTTTTAGTCTTAGTATTTTATAATCTTAGTATTATGTTTAGAGTAATTAATAATGTGTCTTATGTTAATTTAGTAATGATTAGTGAGTAGTATCTCACTAGGGTTCGATTAGACCCCGACTTGTTTATTTACATGACTTCGTCTCGGTTTTTATGAGTTGTTGAATAATCGGTTGAGATTGGTTAAGGGAATTTGTATTGTTGTTTTTGTGTCTTGACCTTCCTCCTTGACCCTTCTCCACCGGTGGGAACCGGTTAGGTTTGGGATTATGGTTATTTCACTTGGCTAGTTTCACCGACTTAGGTTGAACACGGGAGTGGGAACCGAGGTGGGGTGCCCTTGACCTTCAATTAGAAGCCTACCCTTGGGAAAGGGAAGGAGAAAATTGGGAAATTAGATGCGGGCCTAAGGACTTAGACCATCGCTAGGATACCATGGGAGTGGGTTCTAGTTGTGTCCTAAGATACCGGTTGCGAACCCGGGAGGGAGGTAATCGGGACTACTTGTCTTGACCGCGAACCCGGGAGGGAGGCGGGAGATACCTTGAGGCGTTTTCCTCTTAAACCGATTGCTTGACAACTAGTTAAAGAGACTTATGAATGTGAAAGAAACTTGTTGGTGGTGTAATCGAGCCCTATGTCTTTCTTATTGTTTAGACCATTATTTTTATTACTTGTTTAGTTAGTTTAGTAGACTTAGTTATTTATTAGTTTAGATATTAGCTTAATCTTTACCACTTCATGATTTGCGTAGCTAGCTTATAATTTAAGACGAACTTGTACTCAATCCTTGACCTCTCTGTGGATCGACCTCGACTACCGCTACTACATTAGCTTAGTTGAGTTTAATAAATTTGTTTTGACCGGGGTAAGGCGACAAAAAAACCCCGCGCCAGACACACCATTTTAGAGATAGAAAGTTTATGACACATTGTTTGGAGAGAAAAACACTAGTATTCATAAATCTAATTTTCATCTTTTGCATTGTAATCAAAATTCAAGCTTTAAATTATTTATATTTCTTCTTCATTTCTTATTTCCTTATTGTTGGTAACAATTTTTCTCTCTTTAATCTTTTTTTCATCTTTTGCATTGTAATCAAAATTCAAGCTTTAAATTATTTAAATTTCTTCTTCATTTCTTATTTCCTTATCGTTGGTAACAATTTCTCTCTCTTTAATTTTATTGTTGTTCTTATTTATGTTTTATGTTCTTCCAATGTCAAATATTTAGATTAGTTATAATTAAAGATTCCATCTTTGAGTTTGTTTTTTTGTTTAATCTTAGCCTAATTAGTTAATCTTCACTACCATCTAATTAGTAATTTCATGATACGTAGTAAAAATTCCATCTTTATAATGTTGAATTTTAAAGACTTTATCTGTATGAATTGTTTATGTATCGCTAATATGAGCAATGAGTAGTCACCCTTTCGAGGGTCTGATTAAGTCTAACAATGGGTTTAATTGGTTATTGGTTAAATTTGCAAGTTGTGCTATTGTGGGTGCATGTTTTTGGTTGGGTGATTTGCATTGACCCCTTGTTTGACTCTTGCCCAACCTTTAGAGGCTATCAAGTATCAATGGGAGTTGGGCCGACTTAGGGGCAACTTAGGCTATCAACGGAAGTTGGGCTTACGGTAGTGGGCTCAGGTAAATTTTGGGGGCCGACTTTAGGTGGGTCATTCGCGGGAGTGAGACCCACTTAAGGAGACTCTACCTTTTGGCTAAGGGATTTCATCCTTGGGAGTGGGAAAGACCCTAGTTGGGACCTAAATGTTGACCCGAAATGCCTTGGACTCGTGTAGGGGTTATCCATGGGATTTAGACCCTTTATCAAACCTAGAGGCTACCTATACTCGGGAGGGTTAGGTAGTTAGTTTAGATGACATTGTCCCACTTGAACCCACATTCCACTACTTGTTGATAGACCACCCATCGTTGTAACCCATGACCTAAGACTTGATCGGATCCTAGTTACCTTAATCTTGAATTAATCCCGTCTTTTCCCTAGCTTGTTTGTTTAGTTTGCATTTTAGTCTAAATCTTACTTATTGCATTTAGTTGTCACTAATTAAAATCAAACTTCCCCTTCTATCGACCTAGCTAACATCCTTTGAAACCAACTAGTACTCAATCCTTGATCTCCTTGTGGATTCGATCTAGACTACTACTACTACATTAATAGTTGAGTTATAAAAATTGTTTTGACCGGGGATTGGCGATAAAAAAATCCCGTGTTAGTCACTTTATTCGTAACTCTTCAAAAATAAACTCTTTGTTTTCTTTTCCCTATCTATATTATTAGATGAGGGATGAGAAGAATAATCAGAAAACATACGGAAAAATTAAAATTTATGCATCTTGAACATAAAATACAAACTGCAGACAAAAACTTCTTAGTTATATATGTGGTTTAGTTTCCTTTTCAGAGGGACACCGTTCTATCTCAATAAAAAATTTGGAACAATCCGGCCAGACACAGATATAAGGATCGAATTGATTGTTCTATTAGGAAAGCATAAGTTGATTCGATGTGTATTATTGTCAATTCTTGCTCTTGCTTACCCTGTTTTCTAATATATACATAATTAGGTAGAGTTTTCACAAGATAATACTCTCTTTATTTGTCCTGGTCAATTGTTGTCCTATTCCATTTTAGGGTGTCTCAGTCAATTGTTGTCATTTCTATATAGGTAAGGTTTTGTATGAATAATTTGATCTCTCAATGAGACTATTTACCACTTGTCATCCACTAGGGCCCTGTTCTTTTGGACTTAATTTCAGTTTCAATAAGTTCAGTTCAGTTTCATTAAGTTCAGTTCAGTTCAGTTCAGCTCTATTAAGTTCAGTTCAGTTCAATTCCGTTCAGATTACTTTTATTTTAACATTATTATGATTATTATTCTTATCATTGTTATTATTATGTTAATTCATTTAATATTGTTATTATTATTATATTTATATTTATATAAAATTATTTTATTACTATTATATCACCGTTATAATTATTCTTTATATTATTATATTTATGTTTAATATATTTATTTATGCTTATATTATTACGATTAATGGAAATCTAAGGCCCTGTTCTTTTGGACATAAACTCAGCACCTTTAAGGTCAGTTCAGCTCTTATAAGTTCAGTTCAGCTCGTATAAGTTCAGTTCAGTTCAGTTCAGCTCCTATAAGTTCAGTTTAGCTCTTATAAGTTCAGTTCAGAAAAATTCAATTCTTACAAATTAAGTTCAGAAAAGTTATACGGAATATATTATTTATGAAAACCTATATAAAACCATTTGACATTAATTAGTGGAATGACATTTGGTCAATTGAAAAAAAGGTGGGTGTTAAAAAATACGCCCCGAATGTCACAAAAGTATCAAATGTCTATTATTATTTTATACATTCACACTCCATAATTTTATAAGGATGCATACTCTTGGAATACCTATTATACAACATGACGTGAATATTTAAGGAACAATAGATTTGGGCATGTTTGATGATAAGCGGAAAAAAACCATGTTCAGGGTATGAAACAAGATAGTAAAAAACATTTGGCGAGGCAATAGATTCGTTGTTACGAGTGATAGTGGAGATAAAGAAGAAAGTGATGAGGAAGATGATGATATGGAAATAGATGGTTAGAAAACGATGTAATAAGTGATTTATTTTTTTATCGTAATGCAAACGTAGTAATCTATTTGAACAAACCAATGTACATAAATCGGAATTATGCTATTATCTTACCTTACGTTTTAGAGTATACTTTTTTTATGACATTCCTTTCCAAAAGATAAAGATACAGATAAAGATGATGTCAACGTAGTAATCTATTTGAACAAACCAATGTATATAAATTGGAATTATGTTATTATCTTACCTTATATAATAAAGTTCAGTTTAGTAAATTTTAGATTCTATAAATTCTTTTCAATTAAGTAAAATTAAGTTCAGAAAAGTTCAGATCCTATAAGTTTAGTTCAGTTCAGCTCCTATAAGTTCAGTTCATCTCTTATAAGTTCAGTTCAGTTCAGCTTCTATAAGTTCAGTTCAGTTCAGTTCAGTTCAGCTCCTATAAGTTCAGTTCAGTTCATTTCAGCTCCTATAAGTTCAGTTCAGCTCCTATAAGTTCAGTTCAATTCAGTTCAGCTCCTATTCAGCCCAAACGAACAGGGCCTAAGTATTATTAATATTTATTAATATTATATTTTATATTTTATTGATATATTCATTATTATGAATATTATTAGAAAAATATTTATTATTATTATTATTAATATTATTATTAATAATAGTAATAATAATAATAATAATAATAATAATAATAATAATAACTATTATTATTATTAGGCCTATTGTTATTATTATTATTAATAATTATATTTACTTTATTACTATTTATGTTTTTTATATTTTTTTTAGTTACTATTGTTAATATATTTATTACTATATTATATTGTTATTAATAATGTTATCATTTATATTAGTATTCTATTATTATAATATTTATTCTTATATTATTGTTTTATTTTTTATACATCTTATTAGATTATTATTAAATAATATTAATATAATAATATTATTAATAATGATTTATATTATTATAATATTAATTATTATTATTATTATTATTATTATAAATTATATTTTAGATTATGGTTTATATTATTATATTATTATATTATACTTATCATATTTAGTTTTTAGTTACTTAATTTTATATATTTATTACTATAATTAATAATGTTATCATTCTTATTAATATTATATTTTTTTATTATATTACTATAATATTTTTTTTATATCTTATTTGATTATTATTATTAGATTATATTAATATGATATTATTATTACTAATGATTAATAGTAATAATAATAATATTGTTATCTTTTTATTATTTCAGTTCAGTTCAGCTCCATTAAGTTTAGTTCAGTTCAGCTCCATTAAGTTCAGTTAAGCTCTATTAAGTTCAATTCAGTTCAGTTCAGCTCCATTAAGTTCAGTTCAGTTTAGTTCAGACAAATTCAGTCCAAAAGAACAGAGCCTAAGTATAACAATAAATAGTCCCCTTATTTTTCTTTGGTCTTTCTGCCAAAATGAATAGATAATAATTAACCGCGACGGAAGGGATATATTCTACAATCTTATAAAATATGGACATCTATATACGGAATACTATATGGTATAATATAGTATTTCATAACAATACTATATTAAGTCTTTTAGACGAAACCAAGTAACGTAAGCTTACAAAGTCTGATGAACATGTCAATAAGTTACAACATAAGACCTCGCCAATTCTATAGATGACCACTTCAAATTAAGAACAGTTGTAACTATAATCAACTATAAATAGATCATTTTATCATGCTAAGTATTATCCAAACTACTCTAAAACTTCCACTAAGGTGCTAAACAAAGGAGATGTTTTTGTGTTTCCCCAGGGTCTCGTTCACTTTTCAATTTAATGTCGGTAATACTCCCGGCTGTGGCTTTTGCATGGAGTTAAGCAATAAATAGTCCAATTTTCAACCCATGGTGTTGTGACAATTGCCAACACTGTGTTTGGATCACAGCACCCCAATCCATCTGCGGTCGATGATTTTGTTGCATCCAAGGCCTTATTCACTAAGGTGCTAAACAAAGGAGATGTTTTCGTGTTTCCCCAGGGTCTCGTTCACTTTCAATTTAATGTCGGTAATACCCCGGCTGTGGCTTTTGCTGGGTTAAGCAGCCAAAACCCTGGTGTTGTGACAATTGCCAACACTGTGTTTGGATCACAGCCCCCTATCTCGGTCGATGTTTTGGCTAAGGCCTTCCAGTTGGATGCCAATGTGGTCAAGTTCCTTCAGTCTCGCTTTGGGATGAGCTCATAATTCAAGAATCGATTACAATTTACAAGACACCGTTACTATAATCATACTATCTAAATTTCGCTAAAGTAATGAATAAGAACTACCGAGATATCTAGCTATATACAAGTAATTGAGTTATTTTTTTTTTGTTCAGTAACCGAGTATCTGTTATGTTCTCCAAATTGCTATTTTAATTCGAATCGTTTTATTCAAAAGCAAAGTCGCAAAGCGAAGACATATATCCAGAAAACCACCTCGTTAAAATCATCAAGAAATTCAATGAAATCAAAGAGAATAAAAAAAAATATACTCTGTATAAGCTACCACAACATGTAAGACATTCTGAGACGGAGCAAAACCGGGGCCGATTTCGTCAATTTCATCGGTGTCTATACTCAATAATCATAGGCCTCACATTATCATACGTAGTATATCTAGCATTGTCGATAGATATTACGCCCTCTATCGCGGTTAATTGTTTTCTTACATTTTATATTGCTTGTGAGAACATTTTTATCAAAAGTAATAAATAATTGAATTATATAATGAAAGAGATATCACTCATATGTCATTATAGATCATTATATCAAACATACAAGTAAATAAATAAGTTTTATAGAGTACATTATTTTTATTAGCACATTTACTACAAAATTTATAAATATTTTAACAATAATTTATTTGAAGGAAAAAATTGTAAAAACATAAACTCTTATTAAATAGTTCTATAATTATTTATTTTAAGGCTTGACAATTAAATTTAAGTCATACACTTATTTACTAAACAAAACCCGCTCGCAATGATAAAAACGGCTTCTTATTCTCTTCATACACCGTATTATGTAAATAGTTACATACTAGTAAAAAGAATAGTTGTTGGCAAAAATAAAAAGTTAAGAAAATATAATAGTGAACAATGAAAGGAATGGAGTGTGAAATGAGACAAAATATGAAAACTGTAGGAGAGGCAAAAAAACACATAAAAAAGGATCTTAACGTGGTTTGAACACTGAACTCAAGTAGTGCTTGGTTTTCCACGCATTTACCACTAGGCCAACAATAAACAATAACTAATCCACTTATGGTCTATTAACTAATCAGTAAGTCTCATTGAACATTGCGTATATCCGTCTTCAATAAAAACGGATCGAATTCTCTCTCATAAGGAGGCAAGTGTGAAGACAAGTGGAGAACTAAATAGATCCCCACTTGCCCTCCCACTTGTCTCCTTGTGGGAGGGGTTACAACCCGTCTTCATAGGAGACGGATATGCGTCGTTTTCAATGAGAATTTGTGTTAAGTAATTATCCCTATAAAGCTTTCTCGGGCCATGTCCCATTTGGCCCGAGCATAGCTCCGTCACTGCAGAAAACGACTCGTATTAGAACAAATATAATACTCTGTACTTTGTATCTTGGATCTCCAATAATGTAGTTAAGGTTACCCCCACATACAACTCCACGAGATTAGCAAGTCAAGGAATACAGGTCATGATTCTCTCCATTTTCTAAAAGAAATGTGGTCCATTACCTTTTATATTTAGTGGTTCAGATTAACTCTGGACCAGATAAGATGGTTGTAAATTTACTTGAGAATGAAACGGTTAGATAATGAAAGTGGAATTTATAATATAATACTTTTTGAGAGAGGAACTGAAGACGAAATGGAGAGGATAATTTTCAAGAATACCACCCTTCCATAAGCGGGGAACTCGGCCGAGTGAGGCTTACTCGGTCGTGTTGGTCTGGGGACTCGACCGAGTCGATCTAGGACTCAACCGAGTTGAGTCGGCCTGCATAGCTTTTCGCCCGCTTTCCTTTTATTTTAATTCTTGGGTTTTAGGGTTTTGTATAAATAGAAACCTAAGCTACGATAATCAGACCCAATCCTCTCAAACTGATCACCTCAAAACCCTAGCCTTTATCTTGATTGCATCTAAGGAGAAGATTTTTAGATCTAGCAAGATATTGTTCATCTTTAATCCTTCAATTTGTAAGTTTAGTTTACCCTTCACCGCCTATTTTACAAGATTTTAGTTAGTAATCTTTATTCTATTGATTAGTATGAAGTTTAACCTAGAAATTGAGGATTTCCTTAGCTCTTGTGTTCTTGAGATCTTGAGACTAGACCTAGAATTTTGGATGTTTTGAGAAATTAAGGTTCACTTGGGCGATTGATAGATTATGGGTAGTGTGTAATAATTATATGCTATTATGTTATTATAGGTGCCTATATTGGTAAAAGACTAGGTTGCTAGCTTGCTTTGGTTGGATTTGCCAAAAAGGTAGAGATTTGTCTACTCAATTTTAGTTTACATTTGAAATTGTTGTGACTTGAGAATGTGTGACATTGTTCATGTGAATTATTTGATCTATGATAATGTTTGATCAATGTTGATACATTATGAAAGGATGATATATATGAGGTTGTGATAAGAGATATTCATGTTGTTGGGACCGGTACGGGTAACTGGATCCTTTGTGGCACCGTCGTACGCAGAGGGACGTGAACGTTCAATGGTCAGGGGAGTGGTCGAGAACCACATGATCGTTGCCTTGTGATTTGTGCAAGCATCTGGATGCTTTGTGATTTGTAGCAAGCGCTCTTAATTATGATTGAGGTTGATTCATGTGATGATATTTGATTTGGTTGATCACGTCGTTGTGCCTATGTATGATCATGTGGGCCTTGTCACTCGTGTTTCCTAAGTATTACGTATTGATTTCTCTACTCAATTTTGGTTGACGTATGTTATCTCTTGTGAGATTCCTTTAAAATCTATATATCAACCGTGATCCAATTCACAATTTGTGGTCTTAGGGTGAGTACGTTAGACGTTCATGTATATCATGACGATGCTATTGATGTTGGTGGGGCCACGGGTGAGCCGTCGACATGGAGATAGTCAAGCCTAATTGATAGATCAGTTTTATAGTTAGACTTAATTATTCTGTTGTCAGTTTGGATATTTATTTGGAGATTTGGTTTATAACTCACTAAACCTTGAGGTAGTATGTTTGTGTGTTCATATTTACTCCATTAATCCTTGTGCCGAAATAAGACGAAGTTTATTAGAAGAATAAAAGGGAGTATATTATTATTTCATATTTCTAAATCTAAAATTATTAAAAAAAATATTTTCGTATGATCTTTTAATTTTAATTCTTTCGATCAACTATACTGTGATTATTCATAAAGAATAGGTTTGTCAATTGGGGCAGGTTTTGGAAAAGCTTTCAGCGGGCGTACGAAATTCGACTCGTGATGAGTGGTGGGGCAAAGTAGATTTTGCGTCATACCAACATAATACCCTATGTTCTAAGGTTTCATTACATAAGAATTTTTGCTGATATTTTTAAATAATGGTTTTTAAAATTTAGGGGACTCTGAATTCACTTACATTCAAAGTTGTTACCGATATGATATAAGAAATGACTATAAGCACATTGGCTTCCGAATGCCTGGATGAAAATATGAGACACAAGCATTAATATTTTTTCACCAATTATTATACCAATTATATATCATTTGGTCTGAATTTTAGGAGTATTATAAACGTTGAATTTCAACTGAATAGTGTATTTAATTTATGCGTTTAAAATGTTATACATTTTCTAGTATTGAATAATATTATACCTATAAAATTTCAAATACTATCTATATGTTTTTATACATACTCATGCAACTTTGCAAAAGTCCTAAACAAATTTAGATAATGTACCAAAAACAGTAATAAATAATTTGTTGACGATGAAAAGCTAAGCGAATAGTTGTGTTATTCATACTATTCACGTCCAGCCCTAGGGTAGGACGTGAACTACATGAATAGTTCACGTCCTACCCTAGGATTGGACGTGAATATTTCATGTCCAATCCTAGGTCAGGATGTGTACTATTCACGTCCACTTAGTTTTTTTTTGTCTTTTGCAAAAAAAGAATTTGGAATGTTTTAAAATAGAAAATCGTCTTAGTATAATTTAGGGCGCGTGAATCGTTGTACGCTAATCCGTTCAACACAAATCCATTCTACAATGACTATTATGTTATAATCCCCCTAAATATTTTCTAGTTATTTTAGAAATTGTTGGAGATGATATAATGAGGGGTATATTAAGAAATTTATTACAGATTCTCGACGTTATTTTGAATAATAGCTTGGATTTATAAAAGTCATAGGCTTATACACCGTAAAACATAAATCAAATTTTGTGAAAAGAACTTGGATCCATATGCTTGTGCTCCGATTAGGTTAGTAACATAGAATTTGGTGAGTCATAGTCTGTGAGTGTTGACGTGTTGTACATATTGTTTATTAAATATTTCCAGAGATTAAGACAGAGTCTTCAATTAAATTGTCAAAATTACATCCCCAAATTCCCGAGTTTTTACCAACTATCAATAAAGAATCATTCTTACGTATCAAAATTTCAAAAGTTCGTTGAATCAAATCATCAAAAGTTGGTACTCAAGTGCTAATTCTTTGGATTAATTCACTTATTGGAATAGAAAATCATGTAATTTGTTACACATTTTTGGAGAAAAAGAGATTTTATCATTTTGTAACCAAGGGGCTACTCCTCCTATAGCCAATTAATTTTAGGATGTAACCTCCCTTTATTGTAAAGTGGTTCGTCATTCTCCTACATTTGGATGTGGTCCGACCCATTTGCATGTTCTAACATGTTATTTGATACTCTTGACTATAAAGTGTAAAAATACGTTAATAAGAGGGCATACATACAGGACCTGGCAAATGGGTCACATTCGGGTCGGGTTATATCACTTTCGGTCGGGACATTATTGAGTCCAGGGGCGGACCCACGTGGGGTCCTAGGGGGTCACGTGCCACCCCTCCCTAATTTTTTTTTTAATGTGGGTAGTTATTTGCTCTGTTTCAAAATAGATAAGTACCTAACAGTGTAATTATTATATATCAAAATATCTTTGGTTTAGGGGTAAGGCTCTTGAATTCTTCATTGGCTTCCCAGGTTCAATCCACATTATGGACATTTTTGTTCTTTTTATTCTTGTTTTAACTAAAAAGAGAAATAGGTGGCTTGTGAAGCTTGAACCCAAGTCTCTTGTAAGAAAATTATTTCTACCACTCCAACTTCTGCCACATAAGAAGTAAAAAATGTATTTAAACTATAATCAAGTATTTATGCGAAATGATTTTTTTTGCTAAGCTTAGTTACTTCCATAACCTAAATTTTATTATGAAGTATACGAGAAATTATCAATTGGAGAATTTTAAAATAGATGAAATACTTTATCAATAGTTTCATAATATTTTTTTCCAGATTATACGATATATTAACAAAATACGAAATTATTGATTTTGAAATCCTAAATTCATCATAATTAATGGTTTAAAAAATGTAGTTTCTTGAAGGTTATTAGGACAATCACACCTCGGAAAAAAAATTGTGCCCCCACCCCGGAAATCCTAGGTCCGCCACTGATTGGGTCAGGCTATTTTTGCGTTGGATCACTCTTTTCGGGTCATTTGGGTTGGCCGTTTTGGATCGTTTAGATCATTTCAGGTGAGGATTTTGCTTAAAAAGTCGTTTGGGTCACTTCAAGTCGTGTCATTTTGGGTTGGGTGAGTTTGGGTCTTTCGGTCAAGATCAGGTCAACATTTTGGTTACTTTCAAGTCTCAAATCAACCTTATTAGGTCGACTCATTCAAATCGGGTCAGCTTTACAAGGTGTACCTACGATATCAAATTATCAAGGATTTTAAACGAAACCAAATAACGTTAGCATCCAAAATTTGAACATGTCAATAAGCTATGTCTTACAATATACGACCTCGCCAATTCTCCATATGACCACTTCAAATAAAGAACTGTTGTGACTATAATCAACTATAAATAGGTCATTTTACCATGCAAAGTATTATCCCAAAGTACTCAAAACTACTCCCTTCAAAAGCTAAGTGAAATAATAACTAAAGATCTTCTACTAATACCTAACAATGGCATACAGTAACACCTTTGTTGTTCTCGCAATTATGGCCTTCACTTCCTTTGTGGCTTATGCAACTGATCCAAACCAACTTCAAGATTTTTGCGTAGGAGTTAACGATCCTAAGCAAGCACGTACGTCTTCTCTTAATTATGTTTATTTTAATATTGTGTTCTCTCGTCTCTTTAATTCGAATCGTTTATTTTCAATCTTTGAAGTACAAGTTTTTGACATACATCGTAACATATATAATACTTAGATAATAGCTTTTCTTATTCACTTATATCATACGGAGTACTATTAATGAAATACTCCGTATATGTAAGGAAGTATGAAACTCAAACAATTAAATGCTTGGCAAAATACGTACTCCATACGGAGCACTTTATAGGACTGACATATTATATATCTTAATATCAACTTTATCTTTAAAATTAGTGATAAATTAAAAAAATAAATTTGTACTCGAATTTTCGAGCTAAAGTTTGTTTCTTTGCAGTGTTTGTGAATGGCATGTTTTGCAAGAATCCAATGGAAGCAACACCTGAAGATTTTTTCTACAAAGGGCTAGACATACCCGGGAAAACCAACAATTTAGGAGTCAATGTCACACAAGTTACAGCAACTCAATTACCCGGGCTCAACACCCTTGGTATATCGTTGGCTAGGATCGACTTAGCACCATACGGGATCAATCCACCACACACCCACCCTCGTGCCACCGAGGTCTTGACGGTCATAGATGGAACCCTCTATGTTGGGTTTGTGACATCCAACCTTCCAACTGGCGGGAACAAGTTATTCACTAAGGTACTAAACAAAGGAGATGTTTTCGTGTTTCCCCAGGGTCTCGTTCACTTTCAATTTAATGTCGGTAATACCCCGGCTGTGGCTTTTGCTGGGTTAAGCAGCCAAAACCCTGGTGTTGTGACAATTGCCAACGCTGTGTTTGGATCACAGCCCCCTATCTCGGTCGATGTTTTGGCTAAGGCCTTCCAATTGGATGCCAATGTGGTCAAGTTCCTTCAGTCTCGGTTTGGGATGAGCTCATAATTCAAGAACCGATTACCATTTACAAGACACCACTACTATAATCATACTATCTAAATTTTGCTAATGTAATGAATAAAGATTGTCGTTGTGATATATGCAAGTAATTGAGTGATTTGTGATTTAAATAACCGAGTCTCATCTACTCTCGTATCTGTTTTAATTTATATGAAAGGAAAGTCACAAAATGAAGATATATAGTCAGGAAACGACCACCTAAAAATCATTAAGCAACGAAATGAAATATCAAAGAGCTTAACAACATAAATAAGTACAAAAACAAGACGTTCTGAGAGAGGGCAGAAACCAGAAAACGACTCGTATGTAAGTCGTAACAGAACAAATATAATATTATGGGTCTTCAAAATGTAGTTCAAAGTTACCCCAATAGATTAGCAAACCGACTAATACCACCCATCTTCAGCTATCGGCGGCATTTTCTTTCCTTGCATTGTTGCCTCTGACCCTCTGTAAATGCGTTCTAGAACTTGAGTGTCAAAGAGGTTCTCGGTTTTTATTTCTTTTATCGAAACTTTGAATGTCCTATTTTCATGTCGATTTCATTACTTGTAACGTGATCAACCAACCTCCAAGCCGTGTCAATCAAAGTTGAGTACATGTACACATACATATTTCACAGGCGAACGTCTCTAGCAACAATGTCGCTTGGGCACACACCAAATGCCGCACTATTACACTCAATAAAGAGCGAACTTGGCTCAAATAAGGCCATATCACTAGGCTCAATTAAGGCCTCATCACTTGGCACACACCAAATGGCGCATTATTACGTTCAATTAAGGTGTAATATTAAGCTTTACATTATGACATGTTCTCGATCTCTACTACAGGCGATATCTTTTGAAATGCCACATTCAATTCAATGAATGAATCAAATTTCAAATCAAACTATATTCTTCAACTTCAGATGAACAAGAAGCTATTAACAAATAAATTTAGATTTCATAAAGACCGCTTTAACTCAACGACAACTCATAAACTTATACGTGTGGACTTTTTGCCACTAGCATTTACATGTGGACTTATGGTTACTTACACTTATAAAGTAATGAAATACACCTTTAAAACTTTAAACTTTAGGTCGATGTCATAATGTGTACATATCTGTTCATCTTTATAAAATAATCCGTAGATTTTTTGGAACTATAGGTTAAAAAGTACATGATACGTCCTTTTTCAAAAACTTAAATATCACATATTCACATATTCACATATTCACATATATTGAACTACAATCCAGAAATTTTAAATTCTACCGCATAAATTTATCATGTACACCATAAATATCAATATACATACATAAATTTATGAAATAAACATTAAAACTTGCAAACTCACTAAGTTCTATACTAATTCACAAGTTTAGACCCCGTGCATTAATGTACGGTATATATAGTTTTTTATTTTTTTTATAATATATTTAAATAATAGTGATATCTCATTAGTTGTTCATTTTTTCTAGTTATTTTATTTTGTTTTGAGAAAAAAAAATATTAAAACTAAAAATTAATCCAAGAAAATTGAGTAATATGCTGAAATGTATGTTTTTTTTTTCAAAAAGTGTTTTTATAACTTAATGATCATGATTTCAATTTATAAATTCTCTCAATTATTTTTTCGTCATGAAAGAAATAAAAACGATTTATAGTTTTGGTTATACGTAATATGAGTCAAGTCATTATAATTAAATAATAGCATCACTAAAGAATTAAGCAGTCATAGTTTTGTTTATATTGTTTATATTTTAAATAAAAGAACATAGTTTAAAGTTTAGTGAAAATTATATAATTTGACGAAAAGATTAATTTTAATGAAAAGATAATAATATAATAAAATCCATTATAATTATTAATTTCCTTGTTTACTTAATACAATTAAATTATCAATAAATTCCTCATTTATAAAGATGCTTTTTGGAGGGAAATTTTGTGAGCTAAACTGATGATTTAATTAATAAACATGATATATAATAAATTCACATGATCAATATAATAATATACCGATAAATAGTCAAATTTGCCCTCCTACAATAACTTAAATCAATAATAATCATGCTCCAGACAAAGATGAAACTCTACCGATTCAACAAATACAATTGAATGAATCAACAATAGTCAATGCAATAAATTACTCAATAACGTAAACCGGAGGAACTCCCTACCGTGAGCATATTAAAAAAACATTATTAATAGGACTATAGGACTATAATATAAGTAACTTGTCTTGATATAAACTGTCTTGACAAATTTCTATTTCAAGTAATCCGTATATCTTCTCAGTTACTCAATAATGTAAACCGGTTTCATTTTAGTGTTTTCGGATTTGGTTCACGGATGGGTAAAATCGTTATAATATAATAAGTTCGGGTTATACGGAGTGTACGCCTATAAATTTTTTTTCGAGTTACCTAGTATAGTTTTGTTCCAAACGACTATGACGGAAGTCTCGTTGCACGGTCAGCGGGTCTTGGTCCAAGGGCGAAGAGCGCTGGTTTAGGGGATCAGGGACGCAACGTGGTCCCCGATAGGCGTTCGGGGGCAACGGCCTCGAAACTTTGGAATAATTAAATTTCCGCAACATAATTTCATTCTGTCACTCTCGGTTATCACCTTTATACTTAGTCCAAAAGCCCTTACTCAACCTCAATTTTAGTACATTTGCATGTCAAATGCTCTTATATATGATTAATTTGCATAGATAGGCTTCACTTGTGTATTTGCTAGACTTTTGTAGTATTTCATGCAATTCTATGCAATTTTGGATATTGAGTTGAGGCCGAGACCCGTGACAAGTCAAGTATGGGAGTTTTGAAGTCCTTTTGCTGTAACGACTTCAGTTTTTGCACATCTCCATGCTAGCCGGCGTATCTTTTTGGCCTTGTGGGCTTATTTCCCCTCATCCGGCGTATCTAGCCTTCATCCGGCGAAACTCGAGCAAGGCCGGCGTATCAATACACCTGGCCATATTTCTGCTTGGGCTTTGTTCAACTTTTTTTGTTTGTTTATTTCGTTTTTGGGCCTTATTATAAATAGAAAAATCCCTCATTTTTTAGGAGACACACCATTTTAGAGATAGAAAGTTTATGACACATTGTTTGGAGAGAAAAACACTAGTATTCATAAATCTAATTTTCATCTTTTGCATTGTAATCAAAATTCAAGCTTTAAATTATTTATATTTCTTCTTCATTTCTTATTTCCTTATTGTTGGTAACAATTTTTCTCTCTTTAATCTTTTTTTCATCTTTTGCATTGTAATCAAAATTCAAGCTTTAAATTATTTAAATTTCTTCTTCATTTCTTATTTCCTTATCGTTGGTAACAATTTCTCTCTCTTTAATTTTATTGTTGTTCTTATTTATGTTTTATGTTCTTCCAATGTCAAATATTTAGATTACTTGTAATTAAAGATTCCATCTTTGAGTTTGTTTTTTTGTTTAATCTTAGCCTAATTAGTTAATCTTCACTACCATCTAATTAGTAATTTCATGATACGTAGTAAAAATTCCATCTTTATAATGTTGAATGTTAAAGACTTTATCTGTATGAATTGTTTATGTATCGCTAATATGAGTAATGAGTAGTCACCCTTTCGAGGGTCTGATTAAGTCTAACAATGGGTTTAATTGGTGATTGGTTAAATTTGCAAGTTGTGGTATTGTGGGTGCATGTTTTTGGTTGGGTGATTTGCATTGACCCCTTGTTTGACTCTTGCCCAACCTTTAGAGGCTATCAAGTATCAATGGGAGTTGGCCCGACTTAGGGGCAACTTAGGCTATCAACGAAAGTTGGGCTTACGGTAGTGGGCTCAGGTAAATTTGGGGGGCCGACTTTAGGTGGGTCATTCGCGGGAGTGAGACCCACTTAAGGAGACTCTACCTTTTGGCTAAGGGATTTCATCCGTGGGAGTGGGAAAGACCCTAGTTGGGACCTAAATGTTGACCCGAAATGCCTTGGACTCGTGTAGGGGTTATCCATGGGAGTTAGACCCTTTATCAAATCTAGAGGCTACCTATACTCGGGAGGGTTAGGTAGTTAGTTTAGATGACATTGTCCCACTTGAACCCACATTCCACCACTTGTTGATAGACCACCCATCGTTGTAACCCATGACCTAAGACTTGATCGGATCCTAGTTACCTTAATCTTGAATTAATCTCGTCTTTTCCCTAGCTTGTTTGTTTAGTTTGCATTTTAGTCTAAATCTTACTTATTGCATTTAGTTGTCACTAATTAAAATCAAACTTCCCCTTCTATCGACCTAGCTAACATCCTTTGAAACCAACTAGTACTCAATCCTTGATCTCCTTGTGGATTCGATCTAGACTACTACTACTACATTAATAGTTGAGTTATAAAAATTGTTTTGACCGGGGATTGGCGATAAAAAAATCTCGTGTTAGTCACTTTATTCGTAACTCTTCAAAAATAAACTCTTTGTTTTCTTTTCCCTATCTATATTATTAGATGAGGGATGTGAAGAATAATCAGAAAACCTACCGAAAAATTAAAATTTATGCATCTTGAACATAAAATACAAACTGCAGACAAAAACTTCTTAGTTATATATGTGGTTTAGTTTCCTTTTCAGAGGGACACCGTTCTATCTCAATAAAAAATTTGGAACAATCCGGCCAGACACAGATATAAGGATCGAATTGATTGTTCTATTAGGAAAGCATAAGTTGATTCGATGTGTATTATTGTCAATTCTTGCTCTTGCTTACCCTGTTTTCTAATATATACATAATTAGGTAGAGTTTTCACAAGATAATACTCTCTTTATTTGTCCCGGTCAATTGTTGTCCTGTTCTATTTTAGGGTGTCTCAGTCAATTGTTGTCATTTCTATATAGGTAAGGTTTTGTATGAATAATTTGATCTCTCAATGAGACTATTTACCACTTGTCATTAGACCTGGCAAACGGGTCAATCGGATCGGGTTCGGGTCGGGCCAGTTCGGGTCGGATCAGTTCAGGTCTATCGTTGATTTCGGGTTAATTCGGGTCGGGTCGGGTTATTTCGGGTTTCGGGTTTGTTTCGGGTTTGTTGTCGGGTCCGTTTCAGGTCAACCGGGTCGGGTTATTTCGGGTCGGGTCATTTTCGGGTCAAAGAATAAGATACAAAGGGCCATTTTATGTCTTTTTGGTTCAATTAAAGCTATGTTTTGTCGGGTCATTTTCGGGTTGAGTGATTTTGAATCGGGTTATTTTCGGGTCGGGTCAGTTACGGGTCAAGAAATATCGGGTCATGTTCGGGTCAGGTCGGGTCCAATCGGGTTTCGGGTCACATTCGGGTGACGTAGTTCGGGTTAATTTCGGGTCACGGGTCGGGTCATTCGGGTCGGGTCAATTGGGTCAGGTCAATTGGGTCGGGTCTACTTGTCATCCACTAAGGCCCTGTTCTTTTGGACTTAATTTCAGTTCAGTTCAGTTCGCTTCATTAAGTTCAGTTCAGTTCAGCTCAGCTCCATTAAGTTCAGTTCAGTTCAGTTCAGTTCAGCTCTATTAAGTTCAGTTCAGTTCACCTCTATTAAGTTCAGTTCAGTTCAGTTCAACTCAGTTTAGATTACTTTTATTTTAACATTATTATGATTATTATTCTTATCATTGTTATTATTATGTAATTCATTTAATATTGTTATTATTATTATATTTATATTTATATAAAATTATTTTATTACTATTATATCACCGTTATAATTATTCTTTATATTATTATAATTATGTTTAATATATTTATTTATGCTTATATTATTACGATTAATGGAAATCTAAGGCCCTGTTCTTTTGGACATAAACTCAGCCCCTTTAAGTTCAGTTCAGCTCCTATAAGTTCAGTTCAGCTCTTATAAGTTCAGTTCAGTTCAGTTCAGCTCCTATAAGTTCAGTTCAGTACAGCTCGTATAAGTTCAGTTCAGTTCAGCTCCTATAAGTTCAGTTTAGCTCTTATAAGTTCAGTTCAGGAAAATTCAATTCTTACAAATTAAGTTCAGAAAAGTTATACGGAATATATTATTTATGAAAACCTATATAAAAACATTTGACATTAATTAGTGGAATGACATTTGGTCAATTGAAAAAAAGGTGGGTGTTAAAAAATACGCCCTGAATGTCACAAAAGTATCAAATGTCTATTATTATTTTATACATTCACACTCCATAATTTTATAAGGATGCATACTCTTGAAATACCTATTATACAACATGACGTGAATATTTAAGGAACAGTAGATTTGGGCATATTTGATGATAAGCGTAAAAAAACCATGTTCAGAAACAAGATAGTAAAAAACATTTGGCGAGGCAATAGATTCGTTGTTACGAGTGATAGTGAAGATAAAGAAGAAAGTGATGAGGAAGAAGATGATATGGAAATAGATGGTTAGAAAACGATGTAATATGTGATTTATTTTTTTATCGTAATGCAAACGTAGTAATCTATTTGAACAAACCAATGTACATAAATCGGAATTATGTTATTATCTTACCTTACGTTTTAGAGTATACTTTTTTTATGACAGTCCTTTCCAAAAGATAAAGATACAGATAAAGATGATGTCAACGTAGTAATCTATTTGAACAAACCAATGTATATAAATTGGAATTATGTTATTATCTTACCTTATGTAATAAAGTTCAGTTTAGTAAATTTTAGATTCTATAAATTCTTTTCAATTAAGTAAAATTAAGTTCAGAAAAGTTCAGATCCTGTAAGTTTAGTTCAGTTCACTTCAGCTCCTATAAGTTCAGTTCAGCTCTTATAAGTTCAGTTCAGTTCAGCTTCTATAAGTTTAGTTCAGTTCAGTTCAGTTCAGCTCCTATAAGTTCAGTTCAGTTCAGTTCAGTTCAGTTCAGCTCTTATAAGTTCAGTTCAGCTCCTATAAGTTCAGTTCAGTTCAGTTCAGCTCCTATTCAGCCCAAACGAACAGGGCCTAAGTATTATTAATATTTATTAATATTATATTTTATATTTTATTGATATATTCATTATTATGAATATTATTAGAAAAATATTTATTATTTTTTTTATTATTATTATTATTAATAATATTATTATTAATAATAGTAATAATAATAATAATAATAACTATTATTATTATTAGGCCTATTATTATTATTATTATTAATTATATTTACTTTATTACTATTTATGTTTTTTATATTTTTTTTAGTTACTATTGTTAATATATTTATTACTATATTATATTGTTATTAATAATGTTATCATTTATATTAGTATTTTATTATTATAATATTTATTCTTATATTATTTTTTTATTTTTTATACATCTTATTAGATTATTATTAAATAATATTAATATAATAATATTATTAATAATGATTTATATTATTATAATATTAATTATTATTATTATTATTATTATTATAAATTATATTTTAGATTATGGTTTATATTATTATATTATTATATTATACTTATCATATTTAGTTTTTAGTTACTTAATTTTATATATTTATTACTATAATTAATAATGTTATCATTCTTATTAATATTATATTTTTTTATTATATTACTATAATATTTTTTTTATATCTTATTTGATTATTATTATTAGATTATATTAATATGATATTATTATTACTAATGATTAATAGTAATAATAATAATATTGTTATCTTTTTATTATTTCAGTTCAGTTCAGCTCCATTAAGTTTAGTTCAGTTCAGCTCCATTAAGTTCAGTTAAGCTCTATTAAGTTCAATTCAGTTCAGTTCAGCTCCATT
>JAIUZE010015576.1:0-18917 GCA_022085475.1 Heliosperma pusillum
ACCCCAAAAATAATCAGGAAGTTCTGTGAGACTCATCATAGATCGAACCATATCTAATAAATTTCGATTTCTCCTTTCGGACACACCATTTAATTGAGGTGTTCCAGGAGGAGTCCATGGTGATACTATACCACAATCTTTTAGGTGTGAATCAAATTCATTGTTCAAGTATTCACCACCACAATCGGATCGTAGGGTTTTAATCTTTTTATTCAATTGGTTTTCTACTTCATTTTGAAATTCTTTGAATTTTTCAAAAGCATCACTTTTGTGCCTCATCAAGTAGATATATCCATTTCTACTCAAGTCGTTGGTAAAAGTAATGAAGTAGTGATAACCACCTCTAGCTTGGATAGTCATTGGACCGCATACATCCGTATGTATAAGCCCTAATACTTCACTTGCTCGTGTCCCTTTTCCCGTAAAAGGAGCACGAGTCATCTTGCCTAGAAGACAAGATTCGCATACACCATAAGATTCATAATCGAATGGTTTGAGTACTTTAGATGAAACAAGTCTCTTTATATCCTTCTGTGCTGTTTATGTGCCCTAAACCCCATGCCAAATGTATGATTGATTAGGTTTCACCTGTTTTGAGCTTCTTGTTTGTATCTTTCCCTACATGATGAGACCCTCTTTTTGCAATATCTAGCACATAAATAACTCCAATAGAAATGGCCTCGCCATAAACCATTTCATTTAAAGAGAAAGTACAACAATTGTTCTTAATACAAAATGAAAATCCTTCCATGTCTAACACGGAAATGGAGATAATGTTCTTGGTAAGAGTTGGTACATAATAACAATTATTTAAATACAACTCTAACCATTAGGCAAAAGAAGAACGTAGGTGCCCTTGGAAATGGCGGCTACCTTAGCTCCATTTCCCATGCGCAGGTCCACGTCACCCTTGGCTAGTGCTTGCGCGCCCCTCAGCCCCTGTACATGATTACAAAGGTGAGAACCACAACCGGTATCAAATACCCAAGAAGATGTACTAGCAAAGTTAATATTTATCATATAGAGTGATGAAAGAATTTTACCTGACGTTGTCACACAACCGTCCTTCTTGTCTTTCAAGTATTTGGGGCAATTGCGTTTCCAATGCCTTTTGCCATTACAATAATAGCAATCCGCCTCCGCGTGTTTGTTGACCTTGGGCTTGGCTTAAAAAAGACCTTGCCCTTTCCCTTGCCGATTTTCTTGAAAATAGTCTTACCCTTTCCTTTGTCCTTCTTCACCCCAAGGCTCATGTTCTTCAATTTCATTGAAAGAACGTCCTTGGGTTCACTCCTACTAGCCTCCATGTCCCTCTCCGCTTGGGTGAGGAGTGCATGGAGTTCATGAAACTCTTTTCCATGGCATTCATGTTATAGTTCACCCTAAATTGGGTAAACTTTGGTGTGAGTGAATGAAGGATTCTACCCACCACTAACTCCTTTGGTATTTTGCACCCTAGACGCTCTAAGGTGTCAGCGTGCTCAACCATTTTGAGCATGTGTGGGCCAACTTTTTGGCTCTTTTGAAGCTTAGTGACAAAGAATTTCGTAGCCGCCTCATATTGGAGAATTTGAGGGGCTTGCGAAAACATCGACGTTATCCTCGTGAATATCGCATATGCATCGAGAGATATCAATTGGAGTTTGAGTTTGGGTGAGATTGACCAAATCAAGACATTCTTGACGTCATTGGCAACCTTCAAATAAAGGTCATATTCGGCCCAAACTACCGCGGACGATCTTGGCCCGGGTTCGGTGAGGGGCTCTTCGACCAAGAAGCGAAGCACGTTATCGGATATCGCGGCGCTCTTGATCGTTGATTCCCATTCAACGAAGTTACTACCGTCATCTTTTAGGACACACTTGTCCATGACGGATCTCAACCATTCATCCTTACCCAAGGTTGCGTAGTTTGATGAAGTTGACATTGTGCAAATTTGGTTACTACAACAAAAACAAATATATAAACTTTCATTGTTAATTTACTTGAAAAACATTTTAACAAGTTAAGCATTTATAATGACCCCTCACTAAATTATATAAATTATTCCAAGACCCATGTTTAAATAAATATAGTCATCGAATGCTACCTTTATCTAAAAATGGTAAGTCATTATTTGACTAATTCTAACCTTAGAACTCCTGGTTGACGGATTTCAACTAAATCCATCTCCTAGTCCCAAGATAACGCTTATCTCGTTGAGTCCAATCCAATTTTAGCTTGTGATCGTATCACCCTACTTACCCGAGGTCAAAAGGGACTAACGAGCGTGGTAGCCCTAATGAACACGGATTCATAGGTGTTACTAATTGGTAAGGCTAATCTCAATTTTTTTTTAAATATGTGAGAGATCTTGTCAATTTAGTTATTAATTCCCTATAAGTGAACTAAGTCGGTGAATTATGAATAATGTTGAATTGACAATAACGGAAAATAAAATGCATGTGTGACGATTTTGGCATAAGCGGAAATAAAGCAAGCAACCAAGCAAAGAAAAAATCCTAGTATGGCCACCTAGCTAATCAAATTGACTAGATAATTACAAATTCAGAAACCAACTCCTTGGTCCCTTGCCTCTTCACTTGGAACGGCTTCCAAAAATGGCATCGTCTTGAGGGAGTCACCGGTCTTCATAAAATAATTACAAATATACAAATATACAAATTCTTATTATACATTTATTCTATAAAATGAATTATTAATTATTACAAACCGGCGATACGAGATCGCAATAAAATTACAACCAAACCATTATTCCCTTACATTACGAGTAATAACGATTAAAAATAACTAGGCCATACTAGGAACAAAAATTGCATAAATTATTAAATAAATGACATTCATTCATTCAACCATAAATAAAATAAATTGCTGCAAAATTTATGCCAAAATTGCCCTAAATACATTAATGCTCATTGTAGCTCGATTTTACGGGATATATATTGATTTTTAACCATTAAAAATCAATATCAGCATTTAAATCTCATTTAAATTCAAACTAATTAACTAAACTGTTTTAGAACTCAAAATTAGTGCCTACTAATTGTGTTGGTCATTAATTAGATCGATTTTATTTTATTTGCTAAATATATTGGTTTAATCATAACTATTATGAAATAAACCCAAAAAAAAAGTATAAACATCATATAAAATTGAAACAAAAAAATTTTGTACATTCTGGAACATTTCCAGGATCTCTAAAAATAAAAAAACATTTGCTCAAAAATTTAAATTAATTTTATGAACAAATAACTTTGTATTTAATGGTTTTATCAAATAATAATCATAAATATAGTACAACAGTGAAAAAAATTATGAAGTTTCGCCAATATGATCAACATCAGAATGTCAAATGTACCAAAAATTTTCATGACTAGAAAAGGACGTTTTAGTTTTATGAACATTATAATCTCATATTATCGACTTTTATCGTATAAAAACCAATAAACATGCTTGCCTTAATTAAAAGTCGCGAAATTTTACATACAATATGTAAGACATGCATGTGAGATCATATTAAAATTTTATGGCCAGAATCAACATGCAACTATTTTTAGTTAACTTTTAACATCAAATATGCATATTAACTCGGTTTCAAAGCCAAAAATCAAAATAAATAGCAAATTAATCCCTAAAATCACGAAATTTGATCACAAACATTTTGAAGTCAGTAGGTATACATGCACCAAAAATTTTGTCAGAATCATATTTTAACTCAAATATTTTTTATTTATTAATTATCATATAACTTTAATAAAAATTGTCCAAAAATGAACATGCATGATACAAACTAGCTCTGATACCACATGAAAAACCATAGACCTTAATTAGACTCCTCTAATTAGTTACTAAATTACTTGTTATTTTAGTAGTTAATGATCCATGTAACATGCATGCAAATATAAAGACATTTATATAAAAGAAGAAATTTCCTCGCATTGATATGGAAATGATATGGGCACAACAAGAACTCCTTCTTGTTGTTCTTGAGCAATTATATAGATGATCCTCCAAAAATCTCCAAAATAGAAGATCTCCTTCAAATTGCACCGAAGACTAACCCAAATAAACTTAACTTATTATTAAATAGATAATAAGAAAAGTTACACTAATATTATAATATACTACTACTATAGTAATATTTAGTGAATATTAGTATATGAAAATTTGAGAAAGATGAGAGGATTTTAGTGAGATAAAGCAAAATAAGCAAGAATGAACAACAAAAATGAACAACCATATTGCCCTTTTATAGACAATATGGCCGGTCCATATGGACTTCACAAGGCTCTTATTTTGCTTAGTTTCATTCGCATGCAAAGTGGTAGAGTCTAGTGTTGAGTGAAATGGGTTTAGGTTACTATTCATGTCATAATCTCATGTGACTTGTGAGCATGAACAAAAGCAACCATCATCACTTCTCCACTACTACATGACCGGCCACTAGTGGCCTTATATGGGCCATTTTAATTTTTGATATTTGTCGCACAAATACTTCTTAATCATATGCTTAATTATCTTATATAATTAAGTGTTAATTTGATCATATAACAATTATATGACACAAATAAATAAATCATATGTACTTAACATTTTAAGTGATATTTTACCATTATATCAATATATAATGCATCCCACAATGCTTAGTTAATTTATTTTACAACTCCTTGTAAATATAATTAACTAATTAGCTCTATCTCAAAATATATGTAAAACCTCAACTAATTTAGTAAGTTAACGATTAATTACTAAACTAGATCTTATTTAATCATATTAAAATAAGATATAAATTTATTAGTCAATTATCGCATAATTGAAAAATAAGCTTAATCGAAATGGAGTTCCTAACTCAATTTCTAACTATTAACTCTCGTATATGTATATATCAAATATATGTAATGGATTAACCAACTGTATCATATTTAATTAATTAGTCACTATTTGGGTTTCATCCTATAGGTGTGACCGAAAGGGATCAGTTATTGATTTACGTTAATCAACCAACGACAATAACGTCAAACTCTAGTCAGCTAACCGTTATTGATTTACGTTAATCAACTGACTAATCATATATATATATATATAGTGGAGATTTATTATATCTATATTAGTGAAGATTTACGTTAATCAACTGACTAATCATATATATATTAGTTACTATTTGTGTTTCATCCTAATTATATTCCTTAATGAGATTTATTATGTGGCGCACTATTGTGGAGGACACCTACTCCAACATACACTACACCCAAGAAAATAAACTACTCACTCATGTTTAAATATGATATTATGATTAAGGGGGTTAGATGGTTTAAACTATCATTTTAAGTTTTTACAATGGAAAATAAAACCTACAAAGTGATGATGGCATTGATAACAATAAAGAACTAGAATAACAATAGTAAATTTAAACTACTACTTGAATCAAAACTAAGGTAAAAGTACAAACTGAAGATTTATAATGGATTGAAATGAGAAGGGATAAGAGTTACCTAATGGACAGAATTATTAAGACTTGAAATAGTGTTTGATCATTCCATAGAAACTAATGTAGTAACTAAGCAATCAAACGCCTCTAAAAAGACTTACAAAAGAGCAAAACTAAAGAAGTACTAACTAGAATGAAAAGTGAGAAATGTAAAATGAGATTCTTGTGATGTGAGTAGTGTGATTTGTTGCTGCAATCCTCTCTCTATATAGGCTTTAGAAAACGCATGAATTCATTCTAATTGAATAGCTTCATATAAGTTGAGGAAGATCAAACCAGAGGCGTCTATGGAGTTGCGAACGCAATCGGGTTTACGTGTCCCCGATGGGGGACAGATGTACCCAACTATCTTTAACCTTGTGTTCTTACTTGCACAAATCCCCAAGCTCCAAGCTCGATAGGGGACGTGATTTCTACCTTTGAGAACTTTTCTGAATGTTCAATCTTGAATTTCATTGACCCCAAGGCATAGGGCTTAAGGTTTGAGGTTGTGAAACCTTTTACTTTGAGCTTTTATTTTATTGATTTCCTTCTTCGAGACAAGTCAACGCTACCGACATATTCATGTTTGATCAAAACTTGCTTCTTATAGCTCCGTGTGCCAAGGTGAATGCCAAAATAGTAGGAAACTTCCACAAAATCGCTTCATTTCCTATAAAACAAGACAAAGCACACAAAGCAACTAGAATACGATATTCGCTCTAAAATCACTTCATAAAGTACATAAACATGAAACAATCGTGCCAAATAAGGGAATAAAATCATAAAAATACTGCACTTATCCGAAGGCGACGGTTAGTGAGGCCAAGCCCAAAGTTGAGGTTGTGTTTTATGGGATATGAGAATATAGTCGTAGCACACAAAAAGATTTAAGGCAAACTAACCCCCCCCCCCCACCCCCACGAAATAAACCCGTCATTGCTAATAAATTATTTTGTCCTACCACCCTGCGTTGGAAATGTTTGACTTGTTCTTTGAGATGTTAGCGAGAGTGGGGTTAGATGCTTACCTTGAGCAAGAGACTTAGGATTACACCTATAGGAGTTTTGCATATGAATTTTTTGATACCTTGTCTAAGATAGACGTCCATAACGGAGCCGATAAAGCATTCCATTTTAGGATACACAAAGCGTGTCACAACGCCTCATTAACCGAAATTTGTCATATCCTAAAAATTACGAAAGCCCCCCTACCTGTCATTCCCCGAAAAGGAGAAGTGGATGTTGTGTGGTACGACCTCACAAGGGTTAATTCCGTAACCAAGGATAATAATATCTGTAGCATAACGCACCCCGTCGTACGCCTCATCACCCGATCCCTCACCTCCATTTTCAATAGCGTATGGGATCCCACTAAGGTGCCGGAGAAAGTCCGGGTGTTTTTATGTACAATGCTCCCTATAGGAGAAGGTATTCCCGATTGGGCCGAAATCTTCATGAGGGCGTGTTTATAGCATAAAACTAAGATCAAAGGTGGGAGCATTTACCTCGAGGGCTTGATCACGTTCTTTGTAAAAAATTATGAAGAAGACATCTTTGAAGAGAAATTATGAATCAATGTAAAGGGCTCACAAAGTATGATCCAGTCGGGTTAGACGAGTTTAAGATGTTCAAAGCCTTTGATGATTCTCCATTGAGAGGAGTATAGATAGGGAGCGATGGTTTATCTTACTTACGGTTGCTACCACGACCTTTTGATGCCCCTCTACCTAGAGGACAAAGGACATCCGACCTCTATTGCCCAAGGGAAGAGAATTTAGAATGAAGGAGGGAATCAAGGGAGATGGAGAAGGCAAGGGAATCAAGGAAGACAAAGAGAAAAAGGGAGTCAAAGAGGGGGTGAGGAGGTAGAGATCCTTCGCATTGAAGGGGTCATTTCAACAACTTCAACAACAACAAAATTTGTACCCACAAAAACAACCATCACAATAAAACCCCAAACTTGACACCGATACCCCATTATATGATGCATCGACCTATGCTAGCACCCCAATGGAGCCATGGCAACATCAAATGACATCATATTTCACAAGCACAAATGAGGTCCTCAAGACAATTAGTGGGAAGGTAGAGGAGTACCATCTTGGCAAGAACGGAAAGATGAAGGTTAGAGTCGTTGTTTTATTGACACAATGTGGTCGAGGAAAGGAGAGATTGAGAGAAGAGGTTGAGAAGCCCCAAAAAGAAGAGATAAGGGCAATTTCAAGGAGGCAAGAGGAACCCCACCTTTGGAAAGACCAACAAAACCAAAGGTGGGTAGATATAAATGCAATGTGAGAGGCACAAAATCGAGTGAGAGACCAAGCCACATCCCATTTTCAAATCCAAAACAAGCGCCACCACACTTATCTTCAAGATTCATATTAGGATATGGTGGCCCAAATAGATGTCTATGGGTTGGCTAGCTCTCTTTTCGGAATTTCCCTTCACCTAGACCCCGACTTCCAGTCTCCTTACACTTAAGAGGTCCTCGATGAGGGCCTACAAAGAAGAAGAAGAAGAAGAAGAAGAAGAAGAAGAAGAAGAAGAAGAAGAAGAAGAAGAAGAAGAAGAAGAAGAAGAAGAAGAAGAAGAAGAAGAAGAAGAAGAAGAACAAGAAGAAGAAGAAGAATAAGAAGAAGAAGAGGCGCCTATGACCTAGGTGGTGCCTCGGGGTCTTCTCATATGACAATTTATGAATATTCCACCTTTTTCCCCACAATGACAACATTGTGGAATTTAAGTGTGGGTGGAGGGAGGGTTGATTGGTAAATTTGCAATTTTTATCCCTTTTATTGATGCATGAAAGAAAATAAAATAAAATTTAAATCCCGGTTAGGTGAAATGTAATACCCCAAATTTTTTAATAATGGGTATTTACTAAATTCGTTAATTTTTTAAAGTCGTCTTTCACTTCTATTGGTTAAAATATTTTAAATAGATAATTTATGATTTCATATCTTAAATTAATGTTAAATTGAATTTAGTTTATTTGGGTAGAAACCATGGCATTTCAGCCCGCTATAAGTCCATAATCGGGTTCTACTCAAAAATTAAAGTGGGTTAGACCCACCCATAAGTATTGGACCTATTATTACTCATATTCCAGAAACAAACCCACAAACTTCATCTCCGTCCTCCTTTTTCAGCATACGTCTTCTTCCCTCAAAACCCTAACCACTATTAAAACTCCTCTTCCTCTTGAAACTTCAAACCTCCATATCTCCCTCATCTCTAAACCAAACCCATTGATTTTTAGACCAATCTTCTTCTTTCTTCTTCCTCAATCTTTCTACGTAAGAAAGTCGTCACCTTTTTTACTTACTCAAATCGTCCGTCTTTCTCTAGTATGAGAAATCTTTATCTTTTTTGTATTATGAGGATAGGTAGAGACTTACAAGACCCGAGTGAAGACTATTTCATGATCATTGGAAAGCATAGAAGACGCTAAATAAAGTACTTATATGGATGTTGTTTTAAGTTTTGAGTTCATATAGAGTGATTAAGAGGGTAATTGAGTGAGTATATAAATGGAATGTGTTAATATTGCCATGTTATTATGCTCATGCCCATGGGCATGTTTAATATATCTCAAATATGTTAGACTTATTCTTATTCACGAGGTCTCATGTTAGTTTAATCATATTGTGCCCAACTTTAATGTTGGAACGATTTGGGTAATGTTGTGGTTTTGTCTTGTTGGCGATTCTTTTAATTCATTATTGTTTGATCGACTGTAATGCATGAATGAGGCTTGGGTATCTTTCGTGGGTATTTAATTGTATAATTGAGGTATTAGAATGGGTACTATAATGTTTAAACATGTTTCGTAAAAGTTGCAACGAAATTTGGAAGAGAAATAGGAAGTTTTGAATTTGTTTACATGAAGGGTCAACTTAACAAGCTTATATCTCAAGTTAGAGACATGCTATTGATTTAATACTATATCGTGGAGTTAGCTTGTCCTTTTACAGTTCTAAAGGTAGGTCACACCCCCAAAAACACCGAGAAATGAGGGAGTTATGACCATTTTACAAAAACTGGAGGCACAATGTGCTGAGTTGTGCGCACCGTGCGCAACTCTTCAGGAGAAGGCAACACTGTGCGCTTCATACCATGATTTCCTCGAAGAGACCGTGCGTAACACCTCCAAAGAGGCATACACTGTTCTGTTCTCAACCTGGTTGTCCCAACTTGACCGTGCTTTCCTCAAGAGTTAATGGTAGTTGGTCTGTTACCTCTTTTCTTGTATTGTCTTATTTTTTATGCTCTATACCTTTGTTCCAATGCTTGTGGGGGATATTTTAATACTTTTTTTTATCTTTGGAATATATTTCTTAGGCCCCATTCACATGTTTAAAGACGGTTCTTGGATAATTTCTTATGCATATTTGTCTTACCCTTGTTTTAGATGGTTTCCAAACATGTTTTTTTGGGATGGGCTTTATGTTTTTTTCGTACCTATGCTTCTTAAACTTTCTATAATTCTTGTATATCATGTATTGACGTTTTTGTTTTTTATCATTGTTACATCTATCTCCTGCCTTCTTCACATACTTAGTGACAGTTTTGGATGTTTTACTCATTTGAGTCGTAATTAACTTTGATGGTCGGTTCAGTCTTGCGTGTTGGATGATATTGAATTCTCATTTTCCTTTACCCTTATACTCATTACGCTTTCTGACTAAGCAATAGATGTACATTCTATTGCATGTTAGTGGGAATATAACGACATTGTTAGGAGGCGAACGCTTATCATTGATCAACCCAACCGTCAAATGTTGTATTCTTGCGAGGTGGTGTCATTGCATATAGCATACTTGCTTATTTTATCTTGACCAGCCTTCCGTGTGGTTTAGCCGGAAGATGGTATTTGTGCTTTTTCCGCCTCTTTCGCGTGGTTATTTTATCGCATGTCGAATCGGAACATGTTTATTCTGATAGTCTGACCAGGTTTACACTAGGACCGTATTATATTATCCTCGTCCTACACGAGTATTAGAGTCTTGAGTATACCAAATGCTTATCGTATACAGTTCAGGGAAACGTTTACCATGTGGACTTGGTTGTCATGCTTGTAAAGTTCTGATGCTAGTGCTTGTCATTTACTGTGAGATTATGTTGGATTTACATAATGGTTGTTGGATGTGTATTGGATTGTTGTTAGCCTATTATTATCTTGTGTGTGTCGTCTCTAGCATCTTTGATTAAATGGTTACTAGCGGTGAGATGCAAGCCGTTGGTAGTGTGAGTCTTCCCTAGTCATTGTTTGCATGATGATCATATCATTTTTACTCCTCACATCCTTATATCGTTCTTATGAAATGATATCATTGTAATCGGCATGACACTCACATGCTTATAGCATTTTACTTAAAGCGATTAACCCTTAGCGTTGCAGTTGATATTAGTTGTATTAACTTATTGCGTATTTATCAAGGAATTAGGATCCCTTATATTTATTTAAGTTACAATTTGTATAAACGATTTAATAAATTAAGTATTGGTTTTATTATTCAGTTACATTTGGAGTTTTGGTTCTAAAGTTTTTTTTTTTAAAATCTCGCATTTCCGCTGCAAATCTACGTGTTTACTTTATTGCATTATCACAGAGTGTTACAGTTGATATCAGAGTTATAACGGTTCCGACGCACATATGTGCATGCCAGCCTTCTATAGCTTTACAAATGAATATTGAATGAGAGATGGGTACTCTTCAGGACCTAAGGTGGCAGTCTTTAGTGTGTTTGATGTTTGTTACGTTCTAACTTGTTTGTTGATTGTTTTGAGTGATGTTATGCTTTCTTGGTTCTAATGTCTTAAGATTGACAAAGTGATGTCTATAAGAAGCAGTCTTTGCCGAAGATTGAAGATTGACTTGCCTAATCGAAGCTTGTTTCTACCTCATCGAAGATTCTTCTTGCCCGTAGCGTATCTTGCTCTCTGTTTTTTTATCTAGATGCTTCCTCATCTTACAATTCCTTCTCTTCTTAGGAAAATTATTCTTGTTACTTCCCTCCGTCTTATCTTTTGTATATTGCCCTACTCTTTTCACCTCTTGTGGATATCTTTCCTTTGGTTTTGTTGAAAGTTGGCTTTGGTTGAATGAGGTTGAGACTTTGAGGAAAGTTGTGTGATTTGGGTTTCACCTCATAGTTGTGAGTGATTGTATTATGGGAGAGTGTAATGAGACGTATTTGGAGACTCTAGTGCATATGTGTTTGCCATAATATATGTGTGAGTGATTTTTGGGGATTCATGGTGTAAGGTTGAATGGATGGCCTTAGACGTTTAAGTTAGTTGGTGACCTAATCTATTGGATTTAGGAGTTTGGTAATGTTAGTATTGCCTTTGGGATCATGCCTATGTGAGATTATCTAGGTTAAGTGAGAAGGTTTGAAGGATACCTTGAGGTGTGAAATGCATTTGAGGCTAAATGATTTCCTATAAAAGTACTGGTGCGAGTTTTTGTATACGCTTGGTGAAAAAGTGTTTAGCTCTTATTCTTGGGTTCGAGCTTATGACCTTGTCTAATGGTATCGGAGACTCTCATGAAGTGGTAAGACAATTTGATCGGTTGAAGCTTGTTACTTGATAATTAGCTAAAAATATAAGTTTAATGGTGTTGTACTTGAGTATGCGTTAGCCCATTGGATCAATGTGTTGCAAAGGACCTAGTATAGAGAGGTCTTTATTAGTCTTTCGGTTTTTAAAATCTTATATGTTGTGTAGAATATTGGTCTTAAAAGAATGTAGTTATGCTTGAGTTGCAATCCCGCATTTGGGAATCCTTGTTATGTGAAAGGATGGGTAAATTCAGAAGTAGTCGATTTGTCGTATTTAGGTGTACCTTATTTTGCTGATTTGTAGTAAGCTGGCTTGTATGAGAGACCTTTATTAAAGGGATAAGTTTTTTTGCTATCGCCCTAAGTTTGAAAGGAGAACTCTTATGGATTAAACCTTATATCTTCCCCCCTAGCATTATCCATATATGTTCCCTTTCTTGCGAGTTTTGCTGAACTCGATCCTTAAGAGGCCGCATTCTCATATCCTCTCCTTGTCTCGGATATCCTCATAGCTCTAGTATCTATTTCGTCTCTTGTAATTTGCCTCCTAATCTTTAACATTCCTCTCTTTTAGTCTTGTGTCTTGTTGTGCTCGTGCATACCTTGAAATGGCTTGCAGACTCTTATTTTGTTGTCGTTTTCCCTTCCTCTAATGGGTTGGATATATTTCTAGTTTAGCATTGAGGATGAATGCATTGTATTTTGAGAAGTATTGTTCCTAATGTTTATCTTTGGATTGAGCAAATTTCATGTTGTATTTGGTCATGTGAAATAGAGCTTATAATCTAAGATGGATCTTAATGGTAGTAATGTATCCTCTCTTGGCGGCTTTAGATTTTCGAGCTTGATGTTGTAGTGTTAGTTTGAGGTTATCAAATTGATAGTTTGCTTTTGTTGAGTAATATAATAGTTGTCTTACACTACAAGAGAAAGCTCGTTTTGCGACGGATTAATCCGTCGCAAAACATGGTATTTCCGTCGCCGGAGACAGTTTTGCGACGGATTTGCGACGGATCGTGTCCGTCGCCCATTTTCGTCGCAAACAGTAGTTTTTGCGACGGACTAATCTGTCGCAAGGTATTTTCGACGCGATATCCTTCGCTAACATAAATAGCGACGGATTACAGGTGGCAAACAAGTCAAAGGAGCAGTCAATTTTTGCGACGGAAATTCCGTCGCAAAAATTGACTGCTCCTTTGACTTGACTGCCACCTATACAGCCAAGTCAAAGAAGAAGTCAATTTTTGCGACGAAATTTCCGTCGCAAAAGTTGATTTCCTCTTTGACTTGGCAATAAGTCAGTCAATTTTTGAGGACGGAAATTCCGTCGCAAAAACGCATGTACATTCCAGGAAATGGATATTTCCTGCACCCCTATACGCGTTAAAACGACAAAAAACCTGCAAATAACAGAATTTTTCCAGCAGTTACTGTGACACCCTCAAATTTGCGGAAGGAAAAAAAATATTTAAATACATAATGAAGGTGTCTGAAATAAAAATGGTCATTACAATACGGGAATAATATTCTACAAAAGAAATATACAAGACGGGAGACATATCTCCCGTATAAATACGGAAATAAAACGAGTGTATAAGAATATACAATCTAAGAACCGAATATAGGTCCAAGGTAAATACTTCGCTCGCTAGCTCGTCAATGTACCCAAAGTATGCATCACCACCTGTTCGACCGCATTAAATATAAACACGGAAGCCACAGTCAGTGGGGAGTAACTCCGAGTCCTCCCAGCCACGAAATGTCAAGTTTAATGAAACATGAATAACATAAAAGCAATGTATATGAATAATACAAAACGTTAACATATATGATATGCTTTTGCCATGTATGAAACAGATACTAACAATAACCTAGCATGTGAAGCTATCATGTGAAACGATAATAAACTAATAACTCGAGGTAGGAAGGGTATGCTAGCTCAGAGGTTATCCTCTCAGAAACATGGCCATGATACACTCAAACCCTATCCCACACGTAATCATGTGAATCAGTTAACAATCGTTAATCCAAACTCTATCAATTCTAGCCGGCTTGCATCTCACCTTCTAGAACTCATAGAATCATACAAACATGAAAGACCAATACCTCTACAAACAGGCATAAGTTCTTAGGGCAGTCAATAGAAGACTTCTGTAACTCGAGGCTATACCACAAGGTAGGAAAACATCCTAGTCCTAGACTGATCAGACATAGCGACAACAGCTATTCCATTCCCCGTCTCATGACATAACCGTACACAAGAAACTCTGCTAGGCGACCCCCTAAGCAGAGATGGCTAGTACTTAAGCTGGCTCCCTTCCCAAAGCGGAACTCTTAGGATCCATGCCCCGACTTGGGGATAAGCCCCCCAGGCCCGGGACACAAAAGCTATCAAGCGGCGAACATATACTCGTTAAAGATAGTACGGGCCTATCAATGTCATGGTCCAAGATACTCATTTAGAATTAGAATGGTCAAGACGCCATTTACTCATAATTCTCTATGGGTACTTAGTCAACACGACACCAACCATATAATAAAACAGTCACGGGAAAAAACATCCTATCATGTGACTAATTGCATATCAATAATAATCAAATATCATATCGCCTCATATCTACTAAGGCTAATTCAGTAATTAAATACAACTTTACTTGAAGACAAATCCCCGACCCGAGTCCCGCGACGGGTCATCAGTCAAATCGGGGCTGACAAGATCTTAGTTTGACCAAACCCGTTGGATCAAACCGGCTAGAAACAGAGTCTTTATCACATAGACATAAAATCAACATAATCATTACATGTTATTTTAATAAAACTTCTAACATGTGAATTATTAAATCTTACGTAAAACCCCGCTTGACTTAAATGATATCCAATTAAACTACGATCTCGTCTTATAATTTATAACATGTGAGAAATAATAATTTTATGAAAAACCTTTTTAATTAAATATTTTACTTATTAATATTTCCCACTTGCTAAATATTACAAAACACGATAAAAATGACGATAACTCAAAAAACCGTCACAAGTCCCAAAGTGGGACCCACGGGCTGAGTTGGGCCGGACCCACATGGGCCTGAACTGGGCCCCACGGGCCTAAATGGGCTGTTTTGGCAGATTTTATACTTTTTACAAAAAACCGTTTCTTAATTATTTCCCGCATGCTTAACTTAATTAAAACCCGTCAAAACAACCACATAACAATCACACATCGACACAACCCAAAGACCAAAACCCGGACCCACCATGGACCAACCCAGACCGGGTCTGACCCGGCCTGGACCGGTCTGGTTGGTCCGGTTCTAGCCATCCTCCACGGTTCACACCACAAACCACCCAAATTAATTCCAACTTGCTTTAATTATCAAACTACCATTTTTAACAACTAATCTAACCATCATCATACAAAAATCATTATTATGAATACTCATCAAAATTCATCAAGAACACTAACTTATTAAAAATTTCCTAGACAACATAAAAATCATAACTTAATAAAAATCATCAAAATTTATCAAGAACATTAAAACAACATAAAAATTCCATACAACATAAAAATCATCAAGAACACTAAAACAACCTAAAAATTCCATACAACATAAAAATCATCAAGAACACTAAAACCACATAAAATCATAACTTAATAAAAATCATCAAAATTCATCAACATGATAAAAACAACTCCTTATCATATTACTACTAAAAATCCATAAACCATAAAAATATGAACCAAAGTTAAAGATGAACCACAAACTAAAGAAACCAAAAGCTAAAGGCTATGTTACTACTTAAAATCATATTTAGCCATAACATGAACCAACAACTACAAACTATGCTACTAAAATCATAAATAACAAAACTAAAAGCCATGTGACATTAATTCGTCGAGTAAAACGGAATTGTTACCTTAGCTAGCCAAAATCACTTAGCACCAAAATATAAGAAGTATATAAATAAGAAAACCCTTCTACTAATCTTCACCCAATATATACGAGTCTCCAAACTCGTCTTCAAAATCTTCCCCTATAAGAAATGACAAGAAAAACATAATTAGAACTTAAAACATGAATTTCCATAATTAAGGTGTTGAAAACGATCTTGACGGAATTGAAAATAAACCGTACTAGAAGATGGAGAGCGAAGAGGAGATCCTAGAATTATAAGTTAGGATGGATTTAATTAAGAAATGAAGATTTTATAAAGGTTTTGCTCAAGAACGATGAAGAACAAATGATGAACGGCGAAGAACACGAAGAACGATTAAAGAAAGTGATATTTTGATCTTTATTTGATTTGTTGAAAGATGAAAAGTTGTTTGTGAGTAAGGAAGAGTGGAGTTGGCCGTGAGTTTATAGACAATTAAAGATGTCGAGTTTTGAAATTGTTGTTACGTAATTGACTCGCGTTTAATAATTATTTTACGGTAAACGATTTAATATAATTAACGATAAAGTTAATTACACCAAATATCAAGATATTATGATATTGTAATGCAAAGTAATCAAAATATCAAGGCCTAAGAGAGGACTAAAGTAGACGTGTGAAATGGTGACTTCCGGTCTGATTTCGAGCGTTTTGCGTAATTTTCGTTAATTGATCGATAAAGTAAATAGTTATCTAGATATTATGATATATTAATCAAAAGTAATGAAAATATCAAGGTCTATTAGTGGGTAGGAGAGCCGTGTGGAACAAGGTGCTATCGGGTCTGATTTTTCTCGATTTGCGTAATCTCCGTTGACGGATCGATAAAGTAACAAATATCTAAGATATTTGTATTAGTTTATTCAAAACAATTAAAATATCTTATGGTGAGGGGAAAACGATGACACGCGCGTGCGACTCATGCCAAAGTCGAGTTTCGATTTTGTTGCGCGCATTACGATGCGTCGGGAATAGTTAAATGACGTTCGATTAAAAAACGTAAAAGTTATTCTTTAAATTCCGAATAAATTCAAAATAATTATATTAAATTATGATAAATCCTAATAAATCTTAATAAAAATAAATCAAAAATATAATTTTTTTTAAAATAAAATTTCGGTCTTCAAAATCGTAAGACGAGTCGGGAAAAGTCAACGAAAGTCAAAGTCGACTTAAAAGTCGAGAAAAGTCAAAAATGACTTAAAAGTCAAGAAAAGTTTATGACGACTTAAAAGTCAAGAAAAAGTCAATGACGACTTGAAAAAGTCAAGGAAAAGTCAAAGACGACTTAAAAGTCAAGAAAAGTCAAAGATGACTAAAAACGGTCTTTTCATGGAATCCCTCAAAAATTCCAAATACGAACGCGGAATTTCAAAATAAGACTCGGAACAAAAATTCCTATTTTAAAAACTTAAGTGCTACTGAAAAGTGTTAGTAAATATTTTTACTAGAAAAATTGGCATTTTTCGGGTTGTTAACAATCACTCCCCGCCTTTTTACAAGTTTCGTCCTCAGAAACTTAGAAGAAGGAACTAACATAATGTACGGGGGTCTATTTCAAAAACCGTTAATCAAAAATTATGTTAAAAATATATTTGTAATAAAATACGGGGGCTTATCTACGGAACGGCAGGTTCTCGTCAGCAGTCACGAATATCGGTAGAAGGAACGGCATCTTCGAACGGTTAAATCGAATAGGAAGAGGAAAGAAAGAAGGAAATTTACCTCACGCAAAGAGCTCGGGATATTTAGCTAACATCTTAGCTTCGGGTTCCCAAGTTTCTGATTCGACGTTTCCACAACGCCAAAGAATACGGACTAAAGGTACCACCTTGTTTCGGAGTTGTTTGTTAGCCCTTTCAAGTATACGAATCGGCCTTTCTTCCAAAGCCAAATGAGGTTCCAAGTCCAACACTTCCTCTTGAATAATATGACTCGGATCACTGATATACTTCTTCAATTGCGAAACATGGAACACATCATGAACTTTGCTCAAGTTCGGAGGTAATTCCAGACGATAAGCAACAGGACCAACTCTTTTAAGCACGCGAAACAGTCCAATATATTTAGGACTCAACTTTCCTTTCACTCCGAACCGTTTCACTCCCTTCATTGGTGATACTTTAAGGAATACCCGATCATCTACATCAAATTCAAGCGGTCGACGACGAACATCAGCATAGGATTTCTGTCTATCTTGCGCGGCCTTCATTCGTTCTCGAATGACTTGAACTTGATCAATCGTCTCAGTAACTATGTCGGGACTCAACATATGATCATCTTGCACTTGATCCCAACAAATAGGACTACGGCATTTCCTACCGTATAAAGCCTCGTATGGTGACATCTTGATAGAAGCATGATAACTGTTGTTATAAGAAAATTCCACCAAAGGCAAACTCTTCTCCCAAGAAGTGTGAAAGTCCAAAGCACAAGACCGTAGAAGATCTTCCAAAGTCTGGATCGTTCTCTCAGTTTGACCATCAGTCGCGGCATGAAAAGCTGTGCTCATCAATAATTTACTACCCATGGCCTCTTGCAAAGCTGTCCAGAATCGGGAACAGAATCTCGGATCACGATCTGAAACTATATCTTTCGGAACTCCATGGTAACGCACTATCTCATCCACATAAACACGGGCTAAGACATCTATCTTCCAAGTTTCTCTGATAGACACGAATCTGGCACACTTGGTCAAACGGTCCACAATAACCCAGATGGCATTCTTTCCACTAGCAGTACTAGGCAAAGCCATCACGAAGTCCATAGAAATAGACTCCCACTTCCACAGAGGAATTTCCAAAGGTTGCAGTAAACCTCCGGGTCTTTGATGTTCAATCTTCACCTTCTGACAAGTAAGACATTTACTAACATACTCCTTCACTTCAATCTTCATCCTAGGCCACCAGAATTGCGGTCTCAAATCTTCTATACATTTTGTCACCCACCCCGGAT
>JAIUZE010015577.1:0-7500 GCA_022085475.1 Heliosperma pusillum
ATGAATTAGTCAGTTGATTAACGTAAATCAATAACGGTTTGCTGACTAGAGTTTGACGTTATTGTCGTTTGACGGCGGTGATCAACTGTTCCCTTTCGGTCACACCTAAAGGATGAAATCCAAATAGTAACTAATTATTTGTATACGATACAGTTAATTAGTACATTACATATATTCGATATTTACGAGAGTTAATTGTTAGAAATTGAGTTAAGAACTCAAATTCGATTAAACTTATTTTTCAATTATGCGATAATTGACTAATAAAATTATATCTTATTTTAATACTATTTAAATACAGATTTAACTTAGTAATTAATCGTTAAATTACTAAATTAGTTTGAGGTTTGAGATAGAGGTAATTTACGTTAATATTTTCAATGATTGTAATATTAAGATTACCGATGCATTGTGTGACCCCATTAATATATTGATATAATGGTAAAATTTACTTAAAATTTAATACTATTATTTATTTAATTGAGTCATATAATTGTTATATGATCAAATTAACACTTAATTATACAAGATAATTAACCATATGATCAATAAGTATTTGTGAGACAAATATCAAAAATCAAAATGGACCAAAATAGGCCATAATGGACCGGTTTTGGTAGTAGTTACATGGTGATGATTTTGTTCTTATTTTTACTATTTAGTTACTTATGAAAGTGACATAACAAGTAGAAATAATCATCATATATACTACAACACTCCACTCTAATGCATGTGACAAAAATGAGCAAAATAATAGTCCATATTTGGACTATGACATCCGGCCAAATGGCCTATATTATGAACATTTTGTGTTTATTTTATACTTACTTCATTTTGTGCATTTGTCATACTTCTTTCTAAAATCCTTCTTCTCACTAAAACTCTCATATACTAATATTTACTAAGTATTACTAGTGTATTAATATAGTCATAATATTAGTAGTATTATATCTATCTTATTATCTAGTTAATAATAAGGGTAGATTATTTGGTGTCATCTTGGTGCAACTTGAAGGAGGTCTTCTTGTTTGGAGATTTCTTGTGTTCATCCATATTTATAGCTCAAGAACAACAAGAAGGAGTTATTGTTGTGCCCATATAATTTCCATATCAATGTGAGGAAATTTCTTCTTTTATATAAATGTCTTTATATTTGCATGCATGTTACATAGATCATTATAAACTAAATTAAAAAGTAATTTAGTAATTAATTAGAGGAGTCTAATTAAGGTCTATGGACTTTCAAATAGTGCATTTATATAATGAAACTCATTTACAATATACATGGCACGATTAGTATATTTTGATACTCCACGTCAGTTGATTAACGTAAATCGGTAACGCTCAGCTGACTAGAGTTTGACGTTATTGTCATATGACGGCGATGATCAACTGATCCCTTTAGGTCACACCTATAGGATGAGACCCAAATAGAATATTAATTATTTGTATATGATACAGTTTAATTAGGGCATTACATATATTTGATATGTACGTTTAGTTACGAGAGTTATTTATTGGAAATTGAGTTAGGAACTCATTCCACTTAAGTTTATTAGTCAATTATACGATAACTGACTGAATAAATTTTACGTCTTATTTTAATACGATTAAACAAGATTTAATTTAGTGATAAATCGTTAATTCATTAAATTTGTTGAGGTTATGCATATATTTTGAGGTCGAGGTAATTAGTTAATTATATTTACCATGAGTTGTAAAATAAATTAACTGGGCAATGTATGACCCATTATATATTGATATAATGGTAAAATATAACTTAAAAGTTAAGTATATATTAGTTATTAATTTGAGTCATATAATTATTATATGATCAAATTGACACTTAATTATACAAGATAATTAAGCATATGATTAATAAGTATTTGTGGGACAAATATCAAAAGTCAAAATAGTTCATATTGGACTCAAGTGACCGGTTGTGTACACATAAAAAACAATGATAATTGTCTTGAGTGACTTGCACATAAACACACTTGATAATGACATATCCTACAAGCTTTCATCATTGTTATAACTCTACACTCAAGCCATTTTGCATGTGAATAAAATAAGCAAAATTGAGCTCACTAGTAGCTTATGTGGACCGGCCATTTTGGCCTTCTAATAGAACAAGAATTGTTCAATTTTTACTCACTTCATTTTATGTTTATTTTCTTCTTCTTTCTAAAAACCTCCAATATCTCTCTAAACTCATATGCAAACAAATATTCATGGTATATTACTAGTGTAGTTATACAATAATATTAGTAGTATAATGTCTTACTTGTTATCTAGTTAATAATAAGCTAAGATTATTTGGGTTTAATCTTGGGTGCAACAAGAAGGAGACCTTCTACTTTGGAGGTTTATTTATGGAGGATCATCCACTAATTCTAAGCTTAAGAACAATAAGAAGGAGTGATTATTGTGCCCTTATTTAGCCGAAATTTTCTCATTGTAAGGAAATTTCATCTTATCTTTATATTTATGTATTTATATTTTCATGCATGATGACTAGATCCTAAATCATTAAGTTAATGTAATTCAATGAACTAATTAGAGGAGTCTAATTAGAGGTCTAGGACTTTCAGCATGCAATGCAACATCCAACATTTTAATCCTAGCATATGAATTAGACTATGTCGGTGAACATGTAATTAGCACTCAATTACGTTAAAATTAGGGATTTATAATTAATTACATATTAGAGAGAAACAGAATTATAGAGTTACAATGACTAAATAAGATTACAACGGATTACAGGATCCACGTCAGAAATATATTCGAAACGGAGATTTGAAGAAAAAGAAAAAAAGAAAACTAAAAGACAGATTAGGAGCGATATTACGACTAATAGTTGGTTAATTACATAACTAAAAGCTACGTCAAAGTGAGAATGCAAGTCTGAATCGCGCGTAGTTAACATTCTTTGGTATATTTACGATTGATTATTGACCTATAACTCGAGTAGAAGTGGTTTAACATGTTCATCATACTACAATTTGTATCAATAACGAATTCCAGAGACTTGATATGAACAAATCGAATCTCCAAGACCCAATTTTGACTTAAAGACAACATTTTACATGAAAGATTATACTGAAGAAAAGAAATAAGAAAATAAACTAAAAAGAACAAAATCGCAGCAACCAGAGGAAGAAGAAGAAAAGAAGGAGCAGGGCAGCCTCTGGAAGAGGCGCAACAGGCATTGCGATCCTTCCAGAAAGCGCAACTGCTACTGCGTTTCTTCTCGATGTCTGATAACTACTATAAAGGTTTTTTAAAAAAAGGTTTTGTTTTGAAATCGGTTTTGAAATTACTTCTAACGTGAATCTTACATTAATTGAACAGAAAAAATAAATACAAATAAAAGATGGGATTTACACCCGTGACTTACATGTTTGACGAAACGAGATTAACTAAGTTAACGTTTAGTGATTACTCGACTCGAATGTACATAGAAAGTGCCCTCGTTAGAGGATTTGAGCTTATGTGGTCGATTGATCAAGCACGTAGATGTCAAAAGCTTAGAGTAAAGTCAGAATACAAAGAGAGACGAGAAGGGCGGAACACTCACGTGCCAAAAAATGATATCGGAGCTCTCCTTTTAAAGTAGAAAATATGAAGGGTTTTTCAATAACTCAAACTTATCATGAAAATATTCAGAAAAAGGAGAAAACAGGCTGGAGGAGGGTCGCAGCTGGAGCTGCGACCCTTTAAAGGGAAGCAGCACCTGCTGCGTTATTTCCCCCAGAGGTTTCCTTCTGCGGAAGAAAGCTTTTCACGTTTCTATTATGTAGTTGCGGTAGATCTATACTTGCTTATGAAAAGCTACGAGATATATTTTACCAAAAAAGATAGATTTTGAAGATTTAATAAATATCCAGAATATTCTAGAGCGTTCCGACTTGGCATTTTAAAAAGGTTTCCAGAAAATTAAGCGGTTTTCGACCCGGACTCCAAATGAACTCTAATGACTGTCAAAACAACAGTATCGGCGCGTAGATGACGACTAAGGGGTAGAAACAAGTGTTTGACATAACACTTGACTATAAACTTACGAATTGTCATAATCGTTTCGCGTACCAAACATGCGTATCAAACTGAGGTATCTACACCTTCGCGTCGTGCTCCTCCATGACTACTTGAGTTTTAATCAATGGGGCGAGTGGCGGTTATCATTGTCAAGCTTCTTCGGCGTATGTCTTTGTTGGTCCATGGCACTCTCAAAACGCATCCAAAACACTACCAAAGTACCAGATTTGTGTTCAAATCGCTTAAAAGAACTATTACACCTTTATGATATTTGTATTGTCCTCATCACGGACCCCAACTTCATTTCCCTGCAATGCGCAATGACCCACTGCTTCCTTATAGCATACGTGTCTGCAAACTAATCATTTGTGCCAACTGAATGCTCTCCCATGATGTCGCCCCATCTGATGTTGAAGTCCTGTGCCTAAAGGTCGTCGTCCCATATAATGTTATTCAGCTTCCTTAAAAACTCACTGTATTCAGACCTAGTTGCTCCAAATTTCACAGGAACCTTGTTCATGATAATGCACATACAAAACTGGTGTTACGTTGTCTTGAATATGTGCGGAACATATTTAATTATAGCTCGATCCTGGTTACTGATTATATATTCCGGCTCCTTATCGCCCATGCCAGTCAGGAAACGACTAAATACCCAATTAAATGAGTCAACGTCCTCCTTTGCAATTAGTGCCCTGCAAAAGGTAACTGAGCATTTGTGGTTATCAACACCACTGAACGGCATGAACACCATGGAATACTTGTTTGTAGAATACGTTGGGTCGAACGACACGACATCTCCATATAGCGAGTAGTTACTTCTGGCATATCCCCGTCAATTCCCATAATGCCCGACGTAGGCTACCATCAACGTCAACGTCGTAGTCAAAGAAGAACCCCTCCCTCAATTTAGCCATGTTCTTGAAGTGATCTACGAACAACTAACTATCTCGTTCATGATTGAAACATATTAACATCTTTGTGGAAGTTCTTGAAATCATTTAGTGATGCCCCAATGTTCTCAAACCCATTTACGAGCTCCTTACACATATTGTACATCCTCGTTACACCAATTTTTAACTGGTAAAATAAAGTTGGTATTAATAAAGAATAAATCACTTTCAATTTCAATTTCAAATGTCCTAAGCTGTTACAAATAGTAACACTTAGTGTTACTATGACAAATAAGAAGTGTGACTGTGATTCATATTAAGTGTTACTGCAACAAAAAAAAGAAAATAGTGTGATTGTAATTCATATTAAGTGTGACTGTGATTCATCACTTTCAATTTCAGATGATCTAGTATGTGATTCAATAGTATATTAAATAAATGTACCTATAATCCATATTAGATGAATGTTACTGTAACACAAGATGAATGTTACTGTATATTGTTACTCTAACACAAGATGAATGTTACTGTAATACATAATATGTGTTACACTAACACAAGATGAATGTTATTGTAATACATAATATGTGTTACACTAACACAAGATGAATGTTACTGTAATATACATTAAGTGTTACTTAATATGTAGTACTCTAGCTGAGATACAGTGTAACTATGATATGAAAATAATGTGATTGTGATTCATGCTACGCAAAACTAAGTGTTACAATATAGTATTTCATCATATTTAGTGTAACTGTAGATCTAAAGTACTGTAACTACAATACACAATATAGTATTCCTCCTATTACCATAATATATAAAACATGTATCTCTAATACAAGATATTTAGTGTGACTGTGATTCAATAGTATATTAAATTATTGTACCTACAATCCATATTAGAATATTATGATTTTAATATATAATATGTGTTACTCTAACGTAAGAAGAATGTTACTGTAACATACATTAAGTGTTACTTAATATGTGATACTCTATCTGAGATATAGTGTAACTATGAAAATAAAACAGCGTGATTATGATTCATTTTAACTGTGATTGTGATACTCTAGCTTACAATTAGTGTACCTACCATACACTGACTTCTGTATTATGACAACAAAACAAAAAATATTAGAAATGTAAAACAGATAACGAAAACAATCCCTTGAATTGGAGTTATCATTTGCTTGTGGAACTTTGTAATGTTCCTCGAAAATTTTTGAAGTTCCCTATTATTCACGGATATTATCTCGTGATTTTGCCCCGAGATAAATATGTCAATATATAACATTCCATTGTTCATGAATAACCTAATCCTCGCTCTGCACCCGACCCTTCTCACCTTAGTCTTCCTTTGCAACATTTCCGCAATGACACCTTCGCTTGTTTCCGACACACCCAATTTGGATTTATTTCCTTGACATAATTTGTAGTGCCCCTCTATGTTGCAAACTAATAAGTTTGACTTTATTGTCCCAGCACACCACTTCTTAGATGTGTACCTACGCACATCAAATCCACATGCAAGTGCGTATATCTTATAAAAAGTTACAACTTCTTCCATTTCAGTAAATTCTTGCTCCACGTATTGTGTAAACCTACTTTCCACCTTCCTACAGAAATCCTCCTCAATGTCTTGCTGCGTTCTTGGATTATCGTACGAACCGGCGGAAAGTAGTTGATTCAATCAACACATATTCAATCTGAATATCATTTTAATTGAAAAATGGTCCAACAAAAACACACTTTTGAGTGTCACTGTTAGAGTGTGACTATAAAACTCTAATTCAATGTAACTACGATATGATATTTATAGAGTGTGATTGTAATTATATAGTTGTGCAGTAACTATGATATTTAATGGTAACTGTGAATGCGACACACATATCGTGATTGTTAAAACATTATAGACACAAAAATAGTGTTACGCTAAAGTTTATACAGTGTAACACAAATGTTATTAACTCTTAAACATAAATCATGTTACTCTAATCTCCATAGAGTGTTTCTCTCACATCATTTATGTTTTTGATGTTCTTCGTCATTTAAGTAACAATTATTCCGTCATGTTTGTGCCCTATCTAAACAATGTGTAACTGTAATGTACACAAAGCTTAACTGTAACAAATAAACCAAGTGAGCCACAGTGAAGAGATTCTGACATGTTGAACTCTAACACAGAACTAGTGTTTCTCTAATTTGTTTGACTTTAACACAGAACTAGTGTTCCTGTAATTTGTTTGACTTTAACAAAGAACCAGTGTTACTCTAACTTACACTGTTACACTGACATCATTTATGTTCTTCATATTTCACAATTACAACATATCAAATAATTACTCTTTTGAATGATCTGTAATGAAAAAAATAATGAACATAAAATTCATTCCTTGGAACCCAGTTAGAATAAACATGTAACGAACAAATGTAAATGTAATCAAACAAGATTAACAAATGGAATTTGATAAAGAAATAAACTGAAACAACAAAAGAAAGGAAAAGGAATAAAAACAAAATAACAAAAGAATTAATCATTGATGACTTTGACCATCTCCATATTCGC
>JAIUZE010015577.1:12500-18401 GCA_022085475.1 Heliosperma pusillum
TGCAAAGTGATTAGTATACATTCAGTTCATGTACAACATCATAGTGAGCTCGCAATCTTGAATTTTTGATACTCCCTGACACGAAAAAGCGTAAGATATGGCTAAGAATCTAATACTACTATGATATTGATATGGGCAATGAACTTCCAGTGGCTGATATATAACAGTAGGTATTGGCTGCCGTCAAGAAATGCGTTCATCGATTCTCCGGTGAGATGGTGCTGAGCTCCGGCGAGGACGACTAAGAATACGAATCTAACAACTGGTGATGTTGTCGGAAAGTCTAGAGCCGCAAATGTCTTCCGATCTTTCATCGACGACACTCTCAAGATCTAAGACCTAAAAAGGGGCTATATAGAGAAAATAGGATATACGAAGATGCGAAAGGAAGGAGGCGTCGTCGGCCGGCATTTTATGATTAGTTTCACGGTGGCGGATGCGGCGGTGACGTCAGGAGTGTTTCTGGTGTGTTGGATAGAGGTTAGAGTTTGCTAAAGAGCCTGAATGTGTTTGGCCTTTCCTTGGCGTATGGTTCTGTTTTGTCTTAGATGGAAAATGAGTCTTTTAGTAATAGTTCGGATAGTTCGCATTGAACTATAAATTCGCACAGGATCCTGATTTTATATATATAGAAAGAGAGAGGCAAGATCCGGTGAGTCCACCTAAATATTTGAGTCCGTGAGTCCAGGAATACTATACCGCAGGTTACACAAAACAATATCACTGGTTATACTTAACAATATCACGAACAAAAAAAACACAAAAGGGTTAAAAATATTTTATGTCATACATACTCGTTGTTGACGACGACCACCCATCCACCAATAAAGAATACATATTCAAGCACCTAGATGACAAAAGCAAAAAATTATCCAGCACCGTCCTCACTCATTATTTATCCCATATTTTATTTTCAATCTTCATATTCCTCCACCCATACACATTACTCCTACTCGGAGATCATGCCAACCCCAATCACAACAAAATTTGTCATTGTCGTTGTTAAATTAGTGGTCTCGTCGTCGGCTGTGAAGAAAAATGCCAGAGGCCAATATGCGTAGTAGAGAGGAAATATGATAAAAGAAGTTATATCGATTAAACTTCGGTGAAACACCGATAATAGTAACTTTCCGGCATAAAAGGGCGAGAGATTGATGGTGTTTGTCGGAGCTTCGGTATTTGAATCACTTGGTATGAAAAAGAGTATGAGAAAAAAAGTTAGTAATAGTGCGCGAAAAAGTGGTACAGTGGTGTGATATTGTACAGTATATCCTGTGATACTGTTTAGTATAACTCGTGATATATATAGAATTAGGATCATGTGAGTCCACCCTATTTTTTTGAGTCCGTGAGTCCATGATAAATATCACAAGTTATACTAAACAATATCACGGGATATACTATACAATATCACACTACTGAACCACTTTTTCGCGCACTATTACAAAAAAAAATTTCTCATACTTTTTTTCACACCCGGAAAGTCTCTATTATCGGTGTTTCAAGTGTATAGCTTCTTTTATCATATTTTCTCTCTACTAAGCATCTTTGCCTCCCACATGTTTCTTCATAACCAACTACGAGTCACCTAATTTAACGACAACAATGAGAAATTTTGTTGTATTGAGGGTGGTGTGAGCTACGAGTAAGAGTGGGTGGAGGAATATGAAGATTGAAAAGAAAACATAGGATAAATAATGGGTGACGACAGTACTGGATAATTGTTTGGTTGTGTCATCTAGGTGTTTGGATATGTAGTATGACATAGAATATTTTAACTCTTTTATCCTGTTTTTTTTTCGTGATACTGTTTAGTATAACTAGTGATATTGTTTTGTGTAATCTGTGATATTGTATGACTGGACTCACGGACTCAAATATTTAGTTGGACTCACCGGATCTTGCCTATATATATATATATATATATATATATATATATATATATATATATATATATATATATATATATATATATATATATATATATATATATATATATATATATATATATATATATATATATAGGTAAGTCCCTAAGTCCTAATCTAAGACATTAGATTTTACAAGAGACTGAGGGATGAGATTAGAAGAATTAATACACTCACCTACTACTAACTAAGGTTAATTTGAATTTCTGAAATTTTAAAACAAGTTTTTATCACTGTATCAGAAATTTATGTAACTTTAGTTTTTTACGAATGTAACTTTAGCCTTTTAAGGTGTAACTTTATACTAATTTAGTCATTTTCGAGTGTAACTTCAGCCTATAATGGTGTAACTTTATGCTAATGTAGTTCATTTTATATATTATTTTTTATTTATGTAATTTTAAGAAAAATTTTATGTAAGTTTGGTATTTTAAAGTGTAACTCCAATATTTTACGAGCGTAACTTTAGTCATTTAAGGCTATTTTGTATATAAAAACTTGAAATTATGTAACATAAGGTAATTTTGAATATATAAATTTGATTCTATGCCATTTTGTGTAACTTTAATACAAATTTATGTAACTTTAATAAAAACTTATGTAATTTTAGTCAAATATTTTTGTAACTTTAGTCAGATGTTATGTAACCTTTAGCCAAATTTTATGTAACTTTAGTCATTTTACTGTGTAACTTTAGTCCAAGATGATGTAACTTTAGTCCAACACCTACAATGACAACACCACCAACAGGCCACCACCACCTACCACCTACCAGCTACCTACGATCCCACCAAACCGCCACCTTTATGTAATTTTATTATGTTAAGTGTGTAACTTTAGTGCACGTTTATGTAACTTTAGTCCGTCACTTTACTAACCACCACGACCTTCCACCACAACTGCACCCATCACCATCACCACCACCAACAGCCACTCGCCACCACTCCGCCACAATCACTCCACCACCCAAAAAAAAAACAGAACTAAAAGAAAACAAAAAGTCCGTCGCACCACCACCACCACCCAAAGCCTTACCAGCCACGTAAACAACACCACCACCACCACAACAAAACATAGATCTGGTAAAAACAAAAAAGTCCGTCACTTTACTAACCACCACTACCACCATAAACCACCACTAATTTTATATGAAAAAAAAAATCCAACTTCCACGGCCTTCTCAGATCTGAAAAACCTCAACATACCCCCACAACCCCACCCAAGGCCCTCCTCAAATCTGGAAAAGGAGGCCGGAGCAAGGCCGAGGGAGAAAAAGGCATGAGGAGGAGGAGGCCGAGGGAGGAGGAGGCAGGAGGAGGAGGCGACCGAAGGAGGACGCGACCGAGAAAGGAGGCGGCCGAGGGAGGAGAAAGAAGAGAGAAGAAGGCAGGAGGAGGAGGAGGCAGAGGCCGAGGGAGGCGACGGCGGCCGAGGGAGGAGGCGGCCGCCGAGGGAGGAGGCGGATGGGTGGTGGTGGTCCGATGTCGGGGTAGTATTTGGGGATTTGAGAGAGAAGTAGAGAGAGAAGTGGGTAGAGAGAAGTGGGTAGGTTTTTCTGATTAGGGTTAGGGTGGGTTTAGGAGCTTTTATATGAGCCTTTTTTTTTAATCTTGACCCTTGATTTGTTAGATCTAAAGGTCTAGATTAGGACTTATGAACTCACCTAAGGAAGGTGGACTTATGTGATCCCATTATATATATATATATATATATATATAGGAATTGAATCATGTGAGGCACCCTTCTTAGGGTGAGGCAGCTGTACCCATCCTAGCCGTCGGATCTAAAATATATTGATGTTTCAGATTGTACCACCTGTCCCCCAACAAAACTAATTTGTGTTACTGACATTTCCTTCATTATTTTCATTTATTTTTATCACTCTCTTCCACTCTTTCTCTCTCTCTTCTTCAGCTCAATATTCTTCCCGAACAACCTCCATTTTCATGGCGCACAACCTCCATTTTTCTTGCCATTTTCGATCGCGAGCTTCCTAATTTTCAATCTAGGTAGGATATTCTTGTGATTAGCTACTGTTTAATAGGAATTAATCGATTTCCTGTTAATTTAATTGTTCACTTTTGTTCATTCTATTAATTAATTCGATTTCCTGTTAATTTAATTCATCTTGCGCTCATTCTTTACACTTAATTGAATGATTTCTTCCTTTCCTTTAGTATTTCATATCTAGGTTTCGATTTTATGTTCATTAATTTGTGCATTTTTTTCTGCCAAATACTTATTTTGTTTATGTACACTTAATTGAGCTTTTGTTATGCAGGTTTCGATCGTTTTCTACGCTGATTTATCAATCCTAGTTCGATTTTGAGGTACTTTCACTACTTCTCCATTCTTTTCTTCATATTTAATCATGTTTATTTTATATTATACTTTGTGCTCGATTTGATTTATTTTAATTTTCAAGTAGTTTTTGTGATGTTTAATTCAATCAGTGATTTATTTTAATTTTCAAGTAGTTTTTGTGATGTTTAATTCAATCAGTGATTTATTTTAATTTTCAAGTAGTTTTTGTGATGTTTATTTTAATTTTCAAGTAGTTTATGTTTAATTCAATCAGTCAATTCAGCAGTCGTGAGTTCATTTCTTCAATTTTCGTCGCTCTTCTGATGGCATATAGCTCTATTGGCGTAGAGAACAAGCTATTAAGTAATTGCCTCATGCTCGCTCTTATATTTATGTGTGTTTTATACCAGTCGTAATCCATTTGATCGTTTTGTTATTGCTTTCCCCCGCATTTAAGTAGGATTAGGAGGTTGGTCGGTGGTATCTAGCTTTGATGGCATAGAGCACAGTCTATCAAGTAGTAGTCTCACAGTCACTGCTCTCTCGTGTAATGTCTGTTGATACTAGTCGGAATCCATTGGATATATATAGGGGATCTTGTTCTATACTAAGGGTGAAGTCTGTTGTAACAACCCGAAAAGTACCCAATTTTTCTAGTAAAAATATTTACTAACACTTTTCAGCAGACTTAAGTTTTTAAAATAGAATTTATTGTTTCGAGTCGTATTTTGGAATTCCGCGTTCGTATTTGGAATTTCTGAGAGATTTCATGAAAAGACCGTTTTTAGTCATCTTTGACTTTTCTTGACTTTTAAGTCGTCTTTGACTTTTTCTTGACTTTTTAAAGTCGTCTTTGACTTTTTCTTGACTTTTAAGTCGTCATAAACTTTTCTTGACTTTTAAGTTGTTTTTGACTTTTCTCGACTTCTAAGTCGACTTTGACTTCCGTTGACTTTTTCCCGACTCGCCTCATAAGTTTGAAGACCGAAATTTTATTTAAAAAAATAATATTTTTGATTTATTTTTATTTAGATTTATTAAGATTTATCATATTTTAATATAATTATTTTGAATTTATTCGGAATTTAAAGAATAACTTTTACGGTTTTAAACCGAACGTCATTTAACTATTCCCGAGTCGTCTCAAATCCCGAAACAAAACCGAAACTCGACTTTGGCATGAGTCACGCGCCCATGTCATCGTTTTCCACTCACATTAGATATTTTAATTCTTTTGATTAAACTAATAAGAATATCTTAGATATTTTCAACTTTATAGATCAGTTAACGAAAATTTCGCAAAACGCTCGAAATCAGACCCGGTTCTTGCCTATTCCACACGGCTCATCCACCCTCTAATAGGGCTTGATATTTTCATTTCTTTTCATTACAATATCATAATATCTAGATATTTAGTTTAATTAACTTAATATCGAATTATATTTAATCGATTACCGTAAAATAATTATTAAACCGGAGTCAATTACGTAACAACAATTTCAAAACCCGACATCCATTTTTACCTATAATTACACGGCGCCCTCCACTCTTTACTCACTAACAACTTTTCATTTTACAACAAATCAAATTAAGATCTAAATATCACTTTCTTTAATCGTTCTTGAGCGTTCTTCGCGTTCTTCATCCGTTCTTCATCGTTCTTGAGCAA